>OY787678.1:2195000-2422002 GCA_963678985.1 Spisula subtruncata | reverse complement strand
GTTGTAATGCCAATGTGTGGATGTAAGAATATGGCGCATTACCTGACACAGGGAATGAGAGATGCTGCCGACCAAATACAAGGAACTGACTTCAGAAACATTGTTTCCTACTGTGTAGCCTTCATGCGATGTGAACTGAATATCGTACCCCAGGAAATGAGGCAAGAAAGCTTCCGATCATCACCAGAAGATATGCAGAGTCGTGGTATCTGGGACAAGTGGATGGACCTGGCTGTTGTAGATTCTCTTCCCTACTTGTATTTCCTGCAGTATAAAACATACGGACGTCTAGGAAATCGTGGAGAACTACTGAGAGCTCTATATAAACTGCAGCAAGTTATACATGAAGATGAGAACCTTAATCACCGAGAGACAGCTCTCAATCTACTCGGAAAATGTATGGAACAAGAGAATCTACCACAAGATGCATTACGTTGTTTTCAAAGATCTCTTCAGATTCGACCGAGGAATAATGCAGCCAACTTTTATATGTCTAGACACCCCAATAGATAAAACTTTGGTCGTAGGCTGTGAAAGGATATCGGCTTCCTCATTCTGTACACCTTGGTTGTCTGGGTTATACCATTATATCATGTACTACTTCATAGATTACTTGTTTTAAACTTGTGAGGAATTTTAAGCAGCTGGTAATAGGACTTGTATGTTTCTGCCATTCATCTACTACTTTTTATAATGAGTTTAATGTCTTTCTATTTATTATGCAAACTATTTTGAGTGTCTGCAGGGTAGTATAACAGTATACACGTATTAACATTTTTTAACTGTTAAGGATTATTTTGACCGATAAATCTGAAATTTGCAACATTTTAGTAATTGGTATCATTGTCCTATTTTTATTGTTTTGGACATTGTGTAGTGTGCTTGTCGTCTAAGTGCACAGTATTGACAGTTTCTGTTCCAGTTTGTTTCTGTTGAGGGGTGTCCTTCTGTTTTTAAGTATCACGTGTGCCATGTTAGAATCTTAGATGTATAGTATCGAACATGGAGCTAAGCGTAAAACAAATCAAACGTTTCAAGGGTCAATACAAAGATACATATCAATATTTTAGAACACATATTACAGTTCTGGGATTAAATAAAAATGTGATCTTTACGAGATGCAACCTTTCTAGTATAATGTTAACAATAAGTGTTAACATAATGGCATTGTTATTGGGCTGAAGACTTTCATATGAGCTTAGATCTCAATAAATACATGTAAACCTTTTGTTCTTTTCATTGTTGCTGGTTAATAGTGTCACATAAATAGAAGAGTGTGTCACACTATATGTAATATAGGTGTTACAGGATAATTGGGTGTTCATATAAGTAACGGGTACTGTCACAGATGCGACGTGTACTTTTGCATACGACTACGACGTTCCATAGAATCTATATAGACCTCCATCTGAGGGTATGTGAGTTCCACCGTTGTTATTATGTGAAGTTGGAAAACAACAACGAGTCTGCACAAACAGTACAATAAGGTATTTATTAATATTATCAGACAACGATAAACAATCGATGCCAAGTCATCAAGAGCATTTCGTCAATTTTATATTACATGAATAATTAGCTCCAAAAAAGAGAAAATAAGTGGAACACAAGAATAATTATATACGATACACAATACCATGTAGGATGGCGATAATGACGCATTTATTTCCTTTTGTTGTTAATACGGATGTTCATAGCATTTTTGATATTTAACAAATATTGCAAGTCGCGAAGAAACTCAACATTTCCAATTATTGCCCACCAAACATACACATTACAAGTCGCGAAGAAAGTAAGTCATACTTTATTTATGTGTTACGGATTCATAAAAATCATATACGCAGGACGGGGCTCGAACCCGCGACCTCCCGCTTGCAAGTCAGGTGCTCTACAAACTGAGCTACCTGAGCTGGTGACAGTATCAGTCAAATACTGGTCCTGTGGCATTCTCCCCTGCTCAATTAGAATTTGTTCTCGAATTCTCAGACTTAAGACATAAATTAATGGAAGCACATGCGTAGCAATGTAACAGTCACAGACCAGCCCCACGTTGGCCTTCAATGTTACGGGTTCTATCCTCTGGCTTATCTTATTGGTGCGATAAGAGGATATAGGGAATGACAGATACAATGTCGACTTGGGCCAGGTGGCCGATAGTGGCTTTTCAGCCTGAAAGTATAAAATAAATACATCGCTGAAAACACGTCCGTCTCTCAAACCATTTACTTTTCGACTCTAGTTTTCTATACACATAAAAAACAAATGAATGAGATGAGAGGATGATAAATGATAGCAACATGAAGAAAAGATGAAGTAACATCCATACCTGAAAGCATACAATAAATACAACGCTGAAAACACTTAATGTTATGAATGTTACGGTGTAATGAATGATGTGATGATATGACGATATACAAGAATGATTTATAGGACAATGAATGGTTGATAGGAAAATAAACATGATATATGTACAGTGTTGATTTGACCCTGTGACATATGTTTGTCCGTCGAACACTGATATACATTCGCTTCACACAGGTCAAGAACAAAAAGTCATAAAATTGAGTTATATGAATACATGCACATAGAATGGATTGCTGGTGATATCAAGGCACTATGATTTCAAATAAAACGTAAAATATATCAAAAATATAATAACAATAATAAAACCGATGCATTGTCAGATGGGTATCAGAGTATATGGAATGTCTTTGTTTACATGATCTTAACCAAAATCACTGACGCAATGGCAACCAATACGCCCAAATTGATGGACACTGAACCAGATGTTGGCCATTCTCCATTTCCATTCCCGTTTCCGTGTCCGTTTCCATTCATCCAAGCCTCTCGTTCCAGTTCAGCGTCACACGAGTACATCATGTGTTTTAACTTCATGCCTTGCAATTGTTCGGTGACATTATCAAAATCTCCAATCTCGTATAAGTCAGTGATATACGTCATAGGGTACTGGAAACACGGGTTCTTCTTGAGTTCTCGGACGACGTTCAGACATTCTTCCAAACACATGGTTGTCTGGCAGTTACTCTCTAAATCGCTGTACACTTTCTGTGCTTTTTCGGTGCTGCAATCATACAAACAAGCATGAATTACGTATATGTGCAACAGTTATCTATTTAAGGCCAACACTGGCATACTAGTATGCTCGTCTAACAATCACACATTTTATGGCAGCAGTGACGCATTGGAGGTCAAAAGTGATATGTTTGAGACCCAGAATGACACTGTTAATGCCGATAGAGATGTTTTTAAGGTCAACAGTGACACATGCTTGTATAACGGTGATGCATTTGATTATAACTGTGAGCTCACTTCGGAATGAACGGACGGTGTAACGACAAGGACAAAAATATGTATGCCCACCACAAATAGTTCGATGATTATACAAAAACTGTACTGAAGTGAATAAAAAATACGACTACTATTATGATAAAACAAGAAATTACTATTTGAAAATTATTCTTTACACTTATGAGAATATTTTCGACTTCAGTTTTGTCTACATCACTTTTGCCATTTGTTTATGAAAATGAGCTGATAAGAAGCACCGTATGATGCAGATGAGATATGTTAGAGTCTAATATGGTCGTATGTATAGCGCTTACGATCTCGTTAGTTGGACTTTACTATCCAAACAATTTTGTGTGAGCATAAAAGGGACAATTAAAATCAACGACGTTTGGAAATAAGTCAACTACGATAAGGAAAAAAATAACAAATACTATTATTATCAATACTATTAAAAATTTAAGAAAAATAATAAAAAAATAAGGATTGAGTATAGATAATAATGTCATAACAATTTGTTTCCCTGAAAAAGACTAGTACATGAACAAAAAGTCGAAACATTGGAAAATTCATTTTATTTGGAGATTGTTTTGTTTTTCCATAATACGTGTATATATATTATACGAAATACTTGAATTAAAGTTGAAACGTTGGAAAATTCATTTTATTTGGAGATTGTTTTGTTTTTCCATAATACGTGTATATATATTATACGAAATACTTGAATTAAAGTTGAAACGTTGGAAAATTCATTTTATTTGGAGATTGTTTTGTTTTTCCATAATACGTGTATATATAATATACGAAATACTTGAATTAAAGTTGAAACGTTGGAAAATTCATTTTATTTGGAGATTGTTTTGTTTTTCCATAATACGTGTATATATAATATACGAAATACTTGAATTAAAGTTGAAACGTTGGAAAATTCATTTTATTTGGAGATTGTTTTGTTTTTCCATAACACTTGTATATATAATATACGAAATACTTGAATTAAAGTTGAAACGTTGGAAAAGTCATTCAATTTGGAAATTGTCTTGTTTTTCCATAATACGTGTATATATAATATACGAAATACTTGAATTAAAGTTGAAACGTTGGAAAATTCATTTTATTTGGAGATTGTCTTGCTTTTTTCCATAACACTTGTATATATAATATACGAAATACTTGAATTAAAGTCGAAACGTTGGAAAAGTCAGTCAGATATTGTCTTGTTTTTCCATAATACTTGTACATGTATATATAATATACGAAATACTTGAATTAAAGTCGAAGCGTTGGAAAAGTCATTCAATTTGGAGATTGTCTTGTTTTTCCATAATTCGTGTATATATAATATACGAAATACTTGAATTAAAGTTGAAGCGTTGGAAAAGTCATTCAATGTGGAGATTGTCTTGCTTTTTTCCATAACACTTGTATATATAATATACGAAATACTTGAATTAAAGTCGAAACGTTGGAAAAGTCAGTCAGATATTCAGACTTTGTCTTGCTTTCCATTATACTTGTACGTGTATATATACTGAAAAATCTTATATTTTGTAATGTTATTTTTGAGTGGTTTGTAATTTCAAAGTTTTCGTGAATAAGCTCAACCACGAAATATTAATAATTGCAATAGTTGGTGGCTTATTAGACAAGTTATCCTTGAAATTGCGTCCCCACGAAATGGTATGTTTCACCAAAAACCACAAAATTTTGCCCATCGAAATCAAATGATTTTACAGCACAGAAAAACTTTGTTATCCCGAGGAGTGATCGGGACAAGCAAAAATGCTCGAGATAAACCAGGTGCTCGAAATATCCAAAGGGCATGTATTGATGATACTAAACGATATTGGTTTAAAACTTGCTCGAGATAGATCGGGTGCTCGTGTTATAGATGCTCGTCGTAACAAAGTTTTACTGTTGTATGATATATACATACTGTGGAAGTATGTAGTCCTTGTCACAACCACCATATACTTGTTTTGTCCAATCACATTCAGCAATGCTGCCGGTACTTGTACAAACTAAAATATAATATTATACAAATACAAGAACCATGTGTCAAATATTAAAGAGGCGTTCCCTATAACAGTGATCCTTTAAATCTATTCAGGAATTTATACATTAAATGAGATTACTGAGAAAAGAATGTAAACATATTTCCGTAACGAGCCAAAATAGTCACGAGTTGTTTCCCTTTGACCACATAATAATAAATCGATGGAAGCGATAAATTATTATTGATGATTTAAATATATTTTTGACATTATAGAGACATATTTGCGCACACTTTCTTCTGACAAATTATGATACAAATGTAATTGATAGTGCTTTGTACATTTAGCTCATTTAATGTAATAGAAGAGAAAAATATGCCTGAAACGAGTCATACTTATTTATCACAATATCATAAGTATATGCTTTATTTTGTTTTCATGACGTTTTTCAGATCTGATTTTGCTTTCAGCCAATTGTATTTTAGTCAAATAGATTCAACCCAGTCACGTTGTCTCTACAGCAATTTTTTTGTTAGACAACCAGCAATTCCCTAATGCTACTATTATGATAAGTGACACGTAAATCGATACTGTACAATTTTGAAAAGTTTGTTATTATGCTGCATGGGATCCGACTCAGGGCATTTGTAACTCGGCCACCAAGGCGCTTTCGCCAAATATTTGCCAATGTCAAATATTTGCCAATGTCAAGTGCTTGATTTATAACCTTAAAAGTTCAATAAATCATCCTTACCTGGGGCTTCGTTCTCTTTCGGATAATACATGAGGACAGTATAGCACATCTCATCACTTGAACCATAGCCTACGAATGTGGTTTTATCTCGAGACGTAGACTTGAAATGACAGTCCACAGTCAGTTCGTCGCCGGGGTATACAACTTTTGGCTCGTCGAAACTGTAAAATAACAGATTTAAAGTAGGTAAACTAGATGTTTTGAAATATCTTTGGATTGTTTGTGCAACATGGTGTCTTATATTTGTCTTAACACTTAACCATTTGGTATATGCGTAACTGAATATAAACAAATTAATTATTTCGAACGATTTAATTTCGCACAGTCTGCCATTGGTAGAAATTCGCGAAATTATATACTAATGTAGTGGCAGAAGTTTTCAAATCATTCATAGATACATCGCGAGAGACTATCAGCCACAATATTTTCGTGACCCATTGATAATCTACACATCGATGGCTTAGAATGAGAAGGTCGTAACTACGAAATTGATATATTGAGAAAACAAGAGAAAACGGATTCAAAGCATCTACATGAGTGTATTGGATTGCCATTGGATTGTCTGTGTGCAACTCAGTATCATATACACGTATTTTTCTTCATACTAAACAATACAGTTATGTTCCACGTGGTATATGATTAACAAAGACACGATCGAATTTAGTGAGTCCGAGAGCCGGGTAGAAATCGCGAAATTCATTGCAGCAAAAGTGTCCAAATATTAAAAAAAAAATATAGAGATATCGTGGGAGACTTAAAAACGCTTACATTTGTACTCGCGGATATGCCAACAACGACCGGCAAAACGCGAATTGAAAAGTTAATATTCGCGAAGGTAAATTGGTTACAGTAATACATTTTATAGTTTACCCAATTTATTTGTCCAATCAAAAGCCAGGAATATTCAAATTTTGGGACAACTTGTTCATTTTTTTGCAATTAGCGTAATAACTATTTAGTAAATCTGTTTATTAGGACAATTTTGCTGATTCCAATATGGAAAACTAGACCCGCCTACCCTCCTAATGTTACTGTTATTCTATCCGCAAGCATACAAGTAATTATGTGCAATTTCACTCTCATTATTCCATAAATGGGCAAACTATTGTTCGAATACAAAGGGTCACTAAAAGTGGACGGGTAAACTATAGGCCGGTTATAGATCACATATGAGAATTATAAACAAAAAAGTACTGCGGTCGCTATCGCTCCCTTGCACTAATTTGTTTATAAATCTAATATATGATCTACAACCTATACTTAACAATTACACTTTGTACGTGTACCACTATGTTCACATTTACCTATAATATTTGGGTGCGTTGTAATCGAACACTTCATCTAAAGCAATAATTGTCTCTTCACCCGTTTGGGCAGACCATAATTTAGACACTGCTGCATCTCCTGAAGAATTAAAGAGATAAAATGAGTTAAGAGAGCCATTCTAGGGTGTTTACCTACATATCGCTGGCTTAGAATGAGGTCGTAACTAACGACTTTATAAGACTTATGCATATTTGAAAACTGCATCACAAAAAAGGTATGAGAAAATCCGACAGGGAAGGTTGTATTCATCCTTACCAGCAGAGCACAGAAATAAGAAACACCGCAACTATCCTGAGCAATGCCCATACAAACCCATGCCAAAAAGGCGACCAAACCATGCACAACATCCCCGGCGTGACCTAGTTAAAACACCAAGGACAGTGACCTAACGTTATGCGACCTAAAGAGGCACAACTACGACTTAACCTAGTTAAAATAATAGGCTAGGTTGGAATGGGTTGGGGAATGATATTACATATTACAAGCAACTACATTGAGCAATGCCCGCACATAAGCCGAAGAAAAAAAAATAAAAATCAACGTCCCCGCCGAAAAAATGCAGGATGACCCACTTTCACAAATAAATTATATAATAACGGTTATTGCCGAATGAAACGCAGCCAAGACTCGACCTAGTTGCCCAAGGCCCCATTGCACGGCGACCCAACCACACAAACCCGTGTCAAAACGGCGACCAAATGACTTTCTTCTCTGTATATATACAATGTAATTATGTAGCTATCTATCGCTGGCTTAGAATGAGAGGGTCGTAACTACAAAATCAATATTTTGAGAAAACAAGAACAACTATCTGACAATTACTCATTACTTCTTTTGTAACTTCAATTTGCAAGTTCCGATTTTCATGAAATTAGGCTCATAAGAGGTGCCTTATGGTGTAGATTGCAAATATACATTAGTCTCATTCTAAGCAAGCGATATGTCAGTTTGTCGAACTCTCTTAATATATTTGATATCGCACGACATATCCAGTACATTGCAACTAACCCAAAAAGTGCATGTGATTGAGGGCACCGAAAATGTTGATTGGTCCTTGAAACATCTCTTGACTGCACGCGGATGTGCACGTGCCATTTACAGACACGCGTTCCTTCCCTGGTGGAATCACGAGAATGTTTTGTCCAATGACCATAGTTCCTGCATCGTAGGTTCGAAGGTTAGGGGTCATATAAAGGATCATACCAGAAGAATCTCGGTACGTTTCTATTTCATAGGGATTGTTCCAATGAATCTAAGTAAGTAATAGATAAATTATTAATACCATTTATGACGTCATTGAATTCATAAGTACGTCATTATGACGTCATACCAGACGAGTCTTGGTACGTTTCTACGTTCCAATGCATTTTTAAAAAATAGATCTAGATTTATTTAATACATGATTGAGAATACTATTAATGACATCATTGAATATATAGGTACATCATTATGACGTTATACCAGACGAGTCTTTGTACGTTTCTACGTTCCAATGCATTTAAAAAAAATCTACAATATTTAATACATGATTGAGAATATACTATTATATGACGTCATTGAATATCTAGGTAAGTCATTATGACGCCATTGGATAAATCGGTAACTATAGAACTTCTAGACTCTATTTTGACGCAGGTTTTATGTCACAGAAGTAGGTAAGGTAATCGTTATTTGATAAAGAATTAACCGCATCTAGCGATTTTATTCCTCGTGGTGAATTACGTCACGAACTATAATTATCATTAGGTTTTAGTTATTGAAGCTTCTTTTATAAATGACGTCACAAACCACGTGATATAAATCTTACCTCCAAGATGATTCGTTTATATCCATTTGCTCCAACACGGAAGCCAGCGTCTTCATGAACACATGTGCCACCTCCACCAAAAGCCCATACAAATATTGTCTCCGAACAAACCTCTTCCATGAAACAGGATTGTGCTGTTTCGAACCTTGTGACGTTCACTTAAATTATACAAAACAGACGTTTAAAACTTGGTGACGTTCACTAAAATTATACAAAATATACGTTTTAAACAATGTGACGTTCACTTAAATTATACAAAAAAACGCTTCAAATTTATGTCGTTCATTATATTTTACAAAGCATGCGTTTCAAACATTGTGACGTTCACTAAAAGTATACAAAAAATACGTTTCGAACCTTGTGATGTTCACTAAAATTATGCAAAAAAAACGCTTCAAATTTGTGTCGTTCATTAAATTATACAAAACATGCGTTTAAAACTTGGTGACGTTCACTAAAAGTATACAAAACATACGTTTCAAACTTTGTGAGGTTCACATAAATTACACAAAAAATACGTTTCAAACTTTGTGACGTTCACTAAAATTATACAAAAATACGTTTAAAACTTGGTGACGTTCACTACAATTATACAAAATATACGTTTTAAACATTGTGACGTTCACTAAAAGTATACAAAAAATACGTTTCGAACCTTGTAATGTTCACTAAAATTATGCAAAAAAAAACGCTTCAAATTTGTGTCGTTCATTAAATTATACAAAACATGCGTTTAAAACTTGGTGACGTTCACTAAAAGTATACAAAACATACGTTTCAAACTTTGTGAGGGTTCACATAAATTACACAAAAAATACGTTTCAAACTTTGTGACGTTCACTAAAATTATACAAAAATACGTTTAAAACTTGGTGACGTTCCCTACAATTATAAAAAAGTAAGTTTCAAACTTTGTGACGTCCACTAAAATTTAAAAAAAATAAGTTTCGAACTCTGTGACGTCCACTAAAATTATAAAAAAAGTACGCATCAAACTTTGTGACGTCCACTAAAATTATAAAAAAAATAAGTTTCAAACTTTGTGTGGTCCACTAAAATTATAAAAAAAATAAGTTTCAAACTTTGTGACGTCAACTAAAATTATAAACAAAATAAGTTTCAAACTTTGTGACGTCCACGAAAATTATAAAAAAATAAGTTTCAAACTTGGTGACGTTCACTAAAATTATAAAAAAATACGCATCAAACTTTGTGACGTCCACTAAAATTATCAAAAATACGCATCAAACTTTCTGACGTTCATTAGATTTATACAAAAAATAAGTTTCAAACTTTGTGACGTCCACTAAAATTATAAAAAATACGCATCAAACTTTCTGACGTTCATTAGATTTATACAAAAAATAAGTTTCAAACTTTGTGACGTCCACTAAAATTATAAAAAATACGCATCAAACTTTCTGACGTTCATTAGATTTATACAAAAAATAAGTTTCAAACTTTGTGACGTCCACTAAAATTATAAAAAAATACGTTTCAAACTTTGTGACGTCCACTAAAATTATAAAAAAATACGTTTCAAACTTTGTGACGTACACTAAAATTATCAAAAAAAAAAGTTTCAAACTTTGTGACGTCCACTAAAATTATAAAAAAAATAAGTTTCAAACTTTGTGACGTCCACTAAAATTATAAAAAAAATAGCATCAAACTTTCTGACGTCCATTAGATTTATACAAAAGACACGTTTATAAATCCAGTATTTGATAAATTATTGACGTAAACTTTTCAAAATTATTGTGTCACATTTTAGAATCATATTCTGATTTTAATACAACTCGACAAAATTGTGAGTGTTTGTTTAAAGAGAAAAGTAGTTGCTCATTTTAACCACTAACCCCTTATTTTTCTCAATACTTGTTTTAGAAAAACGACGGAAGTTATTTTATCATAATTTAAGAGAAATTTTAAATCTTACTGATAGTACTACAGTAAATCTTCGTTATCTCGAGGACTCATTGAGACAAGCCAAATGCTCGAGATAAGCATGGTGCTCGACATATCCGAATCTCGTGATGATTTTTGTTATATTTTGACTTTTATATATTATCATACTACTTAAAATTAAATCGGTGGACATGATTTTTTTCAAAATGTTATTAAGCCCGGTTTTCCTTGAGAACGGCTCATACAAACCTTCATCTCTACATCCGTATAAAACAGCATGGTGCATTACATTCGCGATGTCTATAATAGGTGTAGCAGCAACTATGTGATAGTCCGTTGTTGTATCGAATTCGAATGATTGGCAAAAATATGACGTCTCCACATTGGGTACCGCTGTCTCGTCAAAACGGGCTTCAAATTGAATTATACCTGTAATACAGTGAGGCACCAAAATAACAAAAACATGTATATTCCTGAGAACTCTTAGACCCATGCACTTGTAGAAATAAGAAATACATCGTAAAATTGTTGGAGTGTAAATATCGTATCAATATGTAATTTTTTTTTTTTTTTTTTTTTTTTTTTTTTTGTGGAGATATGTTTATTTTCCTCGTCTATAGGTAGATGTGGTTTAATAATCGAACACAGTTGACATTAACACTAACAGTTCAATAAAGAAATACTTTAAATTGTCAACCATATGTGGCTTTATTTTCGTATTTCACTTACCTTCCTCATGAATGGCATCGCAGACAAATTCATTGCTTGCACAATTTTCTAGAAAGTCATTCTTCCCTTGGCACATAGCTAAATCAAGCGGTTCACAAATACCTTAAAATACAAACGGTTTATACAGATGATTACAGTAGTGCGCATAGAACTTAAAGAGGCATTCCCTATAACTAGCATATTTTTCTCTACTATTACATTAAATGAGCTAACTGTACGAAGCACAACCAATTATCATAATTTGTCAGAAGAAAGTGTGCGCAAATATGTCTCTATAATGTCAAAAATAAATTTAAATCATCATTAATAATTTATCGCTTCCAGCGATTTATTAATATGTGGTCAAAGGGAAACAACTTGGCTCGTAACGGAAATATGTTTTCATTCTTTTCTCGGTAATTAGTGGAAGCTTTGTGTTGAAAATTTGAGTAGTTTAAGCAATAACGATTCTCATTTAATGTATAATATTCCTGAATCGATTTAAACGATCAAAGTTATAGGGAACGCCTCTTTAAAGCCACACTCAATAGCGGCAGCATCTTCTGTATATCTAACATGACCTCTCTAGGTATTGACCCCTTTTCATATAGAATACAAAGTACTTATTTGTCACTTCTCGAAGCTTTTTGTTGATCTGCAGTTGAAACGCCTATGAGTTGAAACTCAAATGCATGAGACTCACGCATTATGCAGGAGATCTAGCATGTACGACCAAGCCACCCCACACAAGACATATGCATTTGATCTAGATAGTTATCTGACCCCGATCTCCTGAAACATCTATATCTGAGCTAAACATCATGTAAAATATTTCCATGTTTTGTTCGGAAGATTTTATGGGAGGATTTTCTGGAACTTGGGTCCAGACCCTGTTACTATAAAATTGTTTTCATGCATTATCTACTAAAATTGAACATGCAACTTGATTTGCTCCTAAAAAGTCAAACAATAAAGTCATATATACTTTATAATGAATCAAATATATTACTCTCTTTTCACTGAGGTTTTCTGTGTTACTAGTATATTAAAGTTTCCGTTCTGTTGTTTGAAACAATAAAGTTTTGAGCACCACATTGAGTAGAGCATGAAAATATAGTTTTAAACACGAGACTCTAGCCCTGTGATTATAAACACTGGAGAACATCATCAAGGCTCAAACTCATACTCCGTACTCCAATTGGAGCATTTTCTTACAAAAAGACTGATGTAACTTTTCTATTACAGAATGGAAACCCTATATGGGAGTTCATTTAATTGTTACAAGATGGTGGTGATTTTGAGTAAATATTTTACAAAAAGCTGTTTTTCAAGTTTGAGCTTGGGTTATGGAGGTTGAGTGTGAGAATGAGAACGCGTTTATAATCACCAAACCTGGCCGTGTGATTATAAACATTTCTCATACTCATACTCGAACTCCATATTCCATGCTCAAACTTGAAAACAAATTTTTGCAGAATTTTGCATCAAAACCAACACCAACTTGTAGCAAATGATCTAATTAAGAAAATGAATACCCATTTCTTATGATTCCATTCAGTAATAAAGAAGTAACAGCAGTTTTTGAAACTAAGAAATGCTTCAATTGGAGTACGGAGTATGAGTTGGTAGCATGGAGTACATTCTCCAATGTTTATTATCACCGGACCTGAACAGACAAGGGCGAGGGCGTCAATACATCAGTATATAGGCCAACATCCAGTAAGCGATCAGAAATTGAATATAATTAATGACATACTATTAAAACAAGTCCATATAATCTTTATTTGAATTACACATATTAGTTTATTTATTCAGTTCCAATGTATGAATAAAATTCAATAAATGCATTGAGATGTCGCTCAATCTTTAAAATATCAAATTGTTATGCAAACAAAAACCTCCCATTTATTCAAATGCTTCAATCTGTATGAACCTGCTTTGTCAGTGGTATGGGAATGTGTCAACAATAAAGTTTACTGTTAGTACACGTAATGTTTGACAATCGGATCGGATGACACTAATTTGGATTTATATTCGGTCGTACAAGTACATTTTATATATATAACATATCGATGGCTTAGAATTAGAAGGTCGTAACTACAAAATCGATATTTTGAGAAAACACGGAAAAACTGTCTGACATTTACTCTTTACTAATGGTAAAACAAACTTTTACATCTTCATTTTGGTCAACATGACAAGTTCAGATTTTTATGAAAATGGACTCATAATAAGCGCTTTGTGATGCTTATTCTAAATATGTATGAATCTTAAAAGGTCGTAAGTTGCACTTACGACCTTCGAATTCTAAGCCATCGATATGATGCCAACAATGAGTTATATTTCGCTGGCTTAGAATGAGAAGATCGTAACTACTACATACGACCTTATAAAAATCATACATATTTGAAATCTCTGTCATGAGGCGCTTCTTATAAGCATCGGAATTTGTCATGCTGACAAAAATGAAGTTGTAAAATCTTGTTTTACTTAGTAAAGAATGAATTTTAGACAGTTTTTTCTTGTTTTCTCAATATATTGATGTTGTAGTTATTTTAAGCCAGCCAAATATAAGTATGTGTCCATCAATATGTGATTTTAGCTCCGGCAATGGGAAAATGAATCAAAAACAGAATTTATCAACAGTTTAAAGCTTGAAACATATAGATAAGCTTTCCTGTGTAAAGCCGATGTCCCACTGAGTATTTTCGCCTCGATGGCGGTGTACTCCTGATTGGAATTAAAGAGGCATTCCGTATAACTTTGATCGTTTAAACTGATTCAGGAATATTATAAATTAAATTAGAATCATTATTGCTTAAACTCCTCAAATTTTTAACAAAAAGCTCCCACTTATTACCGAGGGAAGAATGAAAACATATTTCCGTAACGAGCCGAGTTTTTTCCCTTGGACCACATAATAATAAATCGCTGGAAGCGATAAATTATTAATGGTGATTTAAATTTATTTTTGACATTATTGAGACATATTTGCGCACACTTTCTTCTGACAGATTATGATAATTGATAGTGCTTTGTACATTTAGCTCATTTAATGTGATAGTAGAGAAAAATATGCTAGTTAGTTATAGGGAATGCCTCTTTAATGAGCGTTGGTGGTTTTTGGAATAGGATTTTCTTGTATAAAAGACGTTTCGTGGTATAATGTTCACGAAGACATACAACCGGGATTATAAATATAGACACGATATTAGGTGTCCGCTACTATAGAGCGTTTTTATTCAGTTATCTCCCTTTCAATTAAATATTTTTTGTAGCGCTATGCTTAGTCAATGGACACCTGCTGTTTGATTTTACTAAAAGAAAGTCTAGAATCATGACATAATATCTGTACAAATATTACCTGGATGAGAGAGTCCAGTGGTAAATGTGACATCCAAACCTTCACTCCATGTACAGTCAGGATCTCCTAATTCTGCTCCATTGTGTACCCCGTCACCATCAGAGTCTGCCATACACAATGCTTGTGTCCAGGTCTGTGTAATAAATATACATTATTTAAATATACACCGTCACCATCAGAGTCTGCCCTACACAATGCTTGTGTCCAGGTCTGGGTAATAAATATACATTATTTAAATATACACCGTCACCATCAGAGTCTGTCATACACAATGCTTGTGTCCAGGTCTGTGTAATAAATATACATTATTTAAATATACACCGTCACCATCAGAGTCTGCCATACACAATGCTTGTGTCCAGGTCTGTGTAATAAATATACATTATTTAAATATACACCGTCACCATCCGGGTCTGCCATACACATTACTTGTGTCCAGGTCTATGTAATAAATATACATTATTTAAATATACACCGTCACCATCAGAGTCTGCCATACACAATGCTTGTGTCCAGGTCTATGTAATAAATATACATTATTTAAATATACACCGTCACCATCAGAGTCTGCCATACACAATGCTTGTGTCCAGGTCTGTGTAATAAATATACATTATTTAAATATACACCGTCACCATCAGAGTCTGCCCTACACAATGCTTGTGTCCAGGTCTGTGTAATAAATATACATTATTTAAATATACACCGTCACCATCAGAGTCTGCCATACACAATGCTTGTGTCCAGGTCTGTGTAATAAATATACATTATTTAAATATACACCGTCACCATCAGAGTCTGCCATACACAATGCTTGTGTCCAGGTCTGTGTAATAAATATACATTATTTAAAATATACACCGTCACCATCAGAGTCTGCCATACACAATGCTTGTGTCCAGGTCTGTGTAATAAATATACATTATCTAAATATACACCGTCACCATCAGAGTCTGCCATACACAATGCTTGTGTCCAGGTCTGTGTAATAAATATACATTATTTAAATATACACCGTCACCATCCGGGTCTGCCCTACACAATGCTTGTGTCCAGGTCTATGTAATAAATTAATACATTTTTGTCATTTAATATTTTGTAAGAATGGCATTTTGATACATGTTTGAAGGTAAAGTGCGCCCAGTTCTGCTCCATTGTGTACCCCGTCGCCATCAGAATCTGTTATACACAATGCTTGTGTCCAGGTCTATGTTTTAAATTAACAGATTGTTGTCAGTTTAATAAAATCCAAAATATATAGAGGATATTTACAACATGCACGTGGAAGAACCAGGGTTGCTTCTGGAATCTGTGTATTTTCTATATCATGCACTATCATGCATTTTCTACAGCATGTAATATCAAGCATTTTCTACAGCATGTTATATCCAACATTTTTGTACTGCATGTAATATCAAGCATTTTTGTACAGCATGTAAAATCAAGCATTTTTGTACTGCATGTAATATCCAACATTTTCTACAGCATGTAATATCCAACATTTTCTACAGCATGTAATATCCAACATTTTTGTACTGCATGTAATAACCAGCATTTTTGTACTGCATGTAATATCCAACATTTTTGTACTGCATGTAATAACCAACATTTTTGTACTGCATGTAATATCCAACATTTTCTACAGCAAGTAATATCCAACATTTTTGTACTGCATGTAATATCCAACATTTTTGTACTGCATGTAATAACCAACATTTTTGTACTGCATGTAATATCCAACATTTTTGTACTGCATGTAATATCCAACATTTTTGTACTGCATGTAATATCCAACATTTTTGTACTGCATGTAATATCCAACATTTTTGTACTGCACGTAATATCAAGCATTTTTGTACTGCATGTAATATCCAACATTTTTGTACTGCATGTAATATCCAACATTTTTGTACTGCATGTAATATCCAACATTTTTGTACTGCACGTAATATCAAGCATTTTTGTACTGCATGTAATATCCAGCATTTTTGTACTGCATGTAATATCAAGCATTTTCTATAGCATGCACTATCCACCAAAACACAAAGATGACTTACCTCTGCTTGGGGCCTCGTCAAATGGATCATCCGGTGGCGAGGATATAAAAAACATATAAAAGTCATTTCAATGTGAAGTGCAGAGCATAGCCTTTAATTTACCAGTCATTGCAGGCATATGTTTGCCTCTATCTGGATTTGTACGTGGTCGCCGGATTATTATATGCGTCAAGGGTGCTAAACACAAATTTAAGCTTTAAAGTGTAATACTTACATAACCATTTTGTTTAAATTCTTTTCCAAACGGATTTCTGAGCCCACCACCTCCTTGATTCTCGTGACCAACACCTTGCCAGACGGTATCGGGGCTACAGGGATTAGGGACTATTTTGCCATTAGGGATCTTGTCTTGAAATGTCATATACCCATGAACAACGGTGAAAAAGGCAACGCCCAACAAAAAGCTGGAAAAAAACATTTTGATAAATGGTGTCAAAAAGCAGTGATGATATACGATACAATTGTCGTTAAACCAGGTTCAATCATTACCCTTTAAATCAATTTTAAATTTTAAACAGTAAGTTATAATCACATAGATCGACCGATTATTAAACTTGAAAACCTTCGCCATGCAACCTTCGACAAACAGTCAAGTGGAGCGACCTCGGCTCTCTGGTGTAATGTCAATTCAATTGCAGAGGGGAAATCCTTTGTCGCATTATGACGGGACACCACTACAATGAATGGTGTTTACAAAACTTTTACATTTAGTCCAGGAATGTTCTATATTTCTTACGAACTGCGATTACACGACAAGTTACTGTCACGTTTACAATAATAATTAAAATGAAATACGGAACCGAGTGCCCAAGATTATAAGTTATTTTACATATATGTATTTACATAACAAATATTCGACGTTCCATATTTCAACAAGTAAACTTAATCATATTTGTATTACACGTGTACTATGAATTAAGTACAGGCAACTGAAGCGTTGATAACGAAAAAAAAACGAAAATATTTTTTTTTAAATTACATTTTTCTTTCTTTATAGAACATAACAGAACAGAAAAATATAAATTTTCAAAAATGAATAATTTCGTTTTCAACGATACAGTTGCCTGTGCAAGGCAAACTACAAGTAGGTTTGCATGTAAACTATAATATTCTCACGTAACTAGACCGTATACAAATTGATCTTATTACCAAATATGCAAGTTCACAACCTGTCGTAGATCGGTATACAGTAAAACTTGGTACAACAACTGATGAAACGATATAAACCAAGTTCCATAGACTATGCGATATTTCACAATGATACTTATTACAGTAAAACTTCGTTAAGACGAGCATCGATAAGACTAGCACACGGCCTATGTCGAGCAAATTTCAAAGTCCCGTCAAATTTGCTCTATATTGAATATGAATTTATTGCAGTATCTCGAGCAACAATGTTACGAGTACATGGGTTTACTCGAGCACAGGTGGTGGTCCATTCAACAATTGTTATGTTAATTGTAAAACGATAAATTATGAGAAAATCGGACAGGGAATCAGCACTCAGCTTAATTAACCAGCCGAACACAGAAAACATATAAAAAAAACCATCACATAACACAAACATACGAGTCGACTCAATGTCCATAGATAACTGAACGAGTAAAAGGAAATACCACAGTCTAAATCTACCGACATCTGAATAACCAGAAGTTTCATAAAGATATGCCAAATTTCTGGCAAAATGGTGACCTCAAGACATTTTCAAAATAACAGATATTTATTCTCACATTTGGCAACACTAATTAAACTCGGTATTACTATAATTGATGCCGCAAACGCGGCCCGGTTATTGGTCCCGCTGGATATAAAACTCCGCGATTGTAGTTTGATTCCCAGTCAGTCATACTCGGTCATTCTTCTGATCGGGTACTCGGTTACTCGGAAAACATAACTATTACATACATATGATGCTGTACAACAAACGTAAGTATAAATCGTTCATAATTCACCAATTTGAAATAAATTCTAAATTTAAATTAAAAAAATAGGTTTTGAAAAAGTGAATCTAAAACTTACCGTGCTGTGGCCATTATACTCTCCAAAGTGCCGTTGATTAAATAAATGATAGGTGTGTGGAATAAAATTATTTTCTGTTAATGACCGCTGGCGCATGCGCAGAGTGGTTAGTAAATCCATTGGTTACGCACAACTGCTTTTTCTATTGATTTGAGTACTCCAAAATGTCATAAATTTCAACCTTTACCTTGTGCGCATGCGCAATTGATGATATAATTTTCAACCCCTCCCTTGTACGCATGCGCAATTGGTGATATAAATTTCAACCTCTTCCTTGTGCGCATGCGCAATTGATGATATAAATTTCAACCTTTCCCTTGTACGCATGCGCACGTGGTGATATAAATTTCAACCTTTCCCGTGAACGCATGCGCAATTGGTGATATAAATTTCAACCTCTCCCTTGCACGCATGCGCAATTGGTGATATAAATTTCGACCGCGACGCATTCGCGGTAATATGACTACATTTTTGTATAGATCAAATGATATTCTTTTGAATAGGCTTATTATGAATAGGCTTATTATAGCCTCGTGTGCCAATTATATTGGTTTAATATACATTGTGTACTTATAAAGTTGAATGCGTGACGCCTTTCAAAATTAACAGTTACATAGTTCCTCTTCTGACAGTAGGTCTAGCTGATGACCTTTGGCGTCAGTTCTTCTTCTTCCTCAACAGTCGTGTATAGGTGCCTTATTTATTGTAATACTGTCTTTATAATAGAACATTTTGTCTTGCTGTTTCCAAAATTTATCTAAATTCTTTTAAAAAAAAAAATTCTTTTTACATTTCGAAATACAATAGGCTCGTTTCCAAATACTACCCGTAAATGAAATATGCCGTGCGTGGGAAAGTTAAGATTGTTTGTGTTTAAACTTGATTTAGGACGAATATGATACAGCATTAGTTTAAACATAATATGTATATATTATTTATTTTCTTAAAGAGGCATTCCCTATAATTTTGATCGTTTAAATCGATTCAGGAATATTGTACATTAAATGGGAATCATTATTGCTTAAACTCCTCAAATTTTCAACGAAAAGCTCCCACTAATTACCGAGAAAAGAATGAAAACATATTTCCGTAACGAGCCAAGTTGTTTCCCTTTGACCACATATTAATAAATCGCTGGAAGCGATACATTATTAATGGTGATTTAAATTTATTTTTGACATTATAGAGACATATTTGCGCATACTTTCTTCTGACAAATGATGATAATTGATAGTGATTTGTACATTTAGCTCATTTAAGGTGATAGTAGAGAAAAATATGCTAGTTATATGGAATGCCTCTTTAAACATATTAATTTTCCTAAATATATATCAATAAACATAAAATTTAAAGTAGAAAAGAACACAAGTTTAAGGATGGAAGACACTTGGTATTATTACATTCTTCTCCCTGGACAGACTTCCAGTTTAATAATAATTATAAAAGTCAAAACTTTAGCTATTAGTATACGTTGCATAAATTTGGGTGTAAATACAATAGCAATGAAAAGATGGTAAACAAACTCAAAAACGTACAGAGGAATTAGAATGCGAATGAAAATATACAAGTAGGAGAAAATCCGACAGGGAAGGTAGCAATCAAGATGACCAGCCGATCACAGAAATCAGAAACACTACAACACAACTACCCTGAGCAATGCCCACACAAACCCATGCGAAAACGGCGACCAAATAAGGCACAACAACCCCGGGGCGTGACCTAGGTAAAAACACTAAGGACAGTGACCTAACGTTATGCAACCTAAAGAGGCACAACTACGACTTGACCTAGTTAAATTATGGGCAAGGTTGGAATGGGGTGGGAAATAATTTATCATATTCCTAGCAACTACCCTGAGCAATGCCCACACAAACCCATGCAAAAACGGCGACCAAATGAGGCACAACAACCCCGGGACCTGACCTTGTTTAAAACACTAAGGACAGTGACCTACATTCTTACACAATATCATATTTGAAGAAAGGATTACTGAAAAAGTCAAGAGAATGATAGATAGAGGTAGAAGTGAAGAAGAATTAGGGGTCTCAATCATTAAATGTATGTAGGTATATTATAATGATATACAATGCAAAATAAGCTACGAAAATAGTTTTGATTCCTTGGGGTTTTCAATTTCTCGTTCGGTTATAGTACACTTTTCAATGTAAAAGTGTAATAAAAAAGATTGGTTATTATAGTGCCATCCATCCCTATTGAAAGGGCCAGTCAAATTGACTTATGAGACACATATCTTTCTAGCACACTGTACCTCCCGAATCCCTTCTCGTTATGTGTGGACATTGTGTTGTGTAGTGTGTGCAAGTATTTGTGTTCATTGTAATGGTTTGTTTTTTGCTTGTCGGGTTAAGTTGAGTGCAGCCATCCATGTCCGATTTTCACAAACCTCTTAGCTAAAGTAAAGACTTTTAGGTCTTCAACTATTTAAACATCAGTTATAATATATAATTTCCAGAACATTGTGCAAGGTGGTTTTTTCCCTTAACTGACATGTTGGTACAAACTCATCTGACCTAGTAAGACTGGTTTTGGTACTTATATGCAAAATAACTGACCCCAACTATATTGTCCAGCTATAAATATTCAAGTGACACACTTTCACATGGGTTATAACAGTAAAAATCTATTTGTACCTACAGATTAGTGGAGATCCGTTGTAGATCTATTAGAACAAATCGCTGTCTTAGAATGAATGAATAAGACTAAAGCATATTTGAAATCTACATCATAAGGTGCTTCTTATGAGCCTATTCATGGAAATTAGAACTTGTCATGTTGACCAAAATGAAATTAAAGAAGCTTGTTTTACCATAAGTAAAGAGTAAATTTTAGACAGTTTTTTCTTGTTTTCTCAAAATATTGATTTTGTAGTTACGACCTTCTCATTCTAAGCCAGCGAATTATGGAGCATTTCAGTCGGAAATATATCTAAGTTTTACATGTTTTCATTTTTTTTAGTATCAGAATAAACTGTTTTCACACTGATAATAAAGATAACAGAAAGTACTGTTCTAGGGACCCTTTTGGTCATCACTTGTATATATTTGTGAAATCAAAGAAGTGTTTGGACTCCTCTGGTGACATTAGGTCATCCTGCATTTTTATCGGCGGGTACTTTAATTGTTTCTTTGACTTATGTGTGGGTATTGCTCAGTGTAGTTGCATGTGTTGTGGTGTTTCTGATTACTTTGGTTACTGTGCTCGGCTGGTTATGTTTAGTGCTTTCTTCCCTGTCTGATTTCCTCATACCTTTTTAGCTATTTTTCTCACTTTGACTTTGAAATGGCCTTGACCTTAACCCAAAACTGGTCAGTTATGTCAATTTGATGCACAACATTAACTAGACGTTCCCTATTATAACTAGCATATTTTTCTCTGCTGTCACATTTAATGAGCTAAATGTACAAAGCACTATCAATTATCATGATTATCATAATTTTTCAGAAGAAAGTGTGCGCAAATATGTCTCTATAATGTCAAAAATATATTCAAATCACCAATAACAATGTATCGCTTACAGCGTTTTATTATTATGTGGTCAAAGGGAAACAACTCGTGACTATTTTGGCTCGTTATGGAAATATGTTTTCATTCTTTTTAAGGTAATTAGTGTGAGCTTTTTGTTGAAATTTTGAGAAATTTAAGCAATAATGATTCTCATTTAATGTATACTATTCCTGAATCAATTTAAACGATCAAAGTTATAGAGAACGCCTCTTTAATTGAATAATACCCACTCAAATGTGTGGCAATATATACATAAACAAAAAATTCACACCAGAATTAAGAATGTCACGTGTATTCATAAATTAGCTCGGAAGCAATAGTTGTTGCCCTTGTTAAAAAAAATCTGCACCACTTTCAGATCTTTCATCCACCTTTTTCTGAAGCCTGAATGTATGTAGATCTATTATTGGAAAATACCAATAGACTTTTTCTACAAGATAGGGTAAATATATTTCCATATTAAGGCCTTTTTGAAACTTGGATCCTTGACTAACACCTATTTTCTAGTGTTCATACAGTAGCAGATGAATTACTGATAATCAGTACATATAATTATAAAAAATAAAGGCCTCTAAAAAGTCTTGTTAATAACATTGACTGGTTACTGTTTTTTATGACCCTTGTCAAACACTTATAGTGATCTCCTCCTGACATAATGCTGTTCTCTCTATAATGATCTGGGCCCTTATTCACCAACGCTGTAAGTCTAAAACTCAGACTTAGACTTTATATTGCCAAATGTTCAATTCGCTCTCAAGTTAAAAAAATGTACCGATTTTTATAAAAAAAGCTATACATGTTCATTGGGTAACAACAGATGATCACGTAAAGTGTCACATGGTTAAATCGTATTGCAAAGAAATGGCAGTGATTATTAATGTTGTCAATTTTAAGTCTAAGTCTGAGTTTTAGACTTACAGCATTGGTGAATAAGGTCCCTGGTCCAGAAATAAAGAAGGAGTAATATAGGCCTTAAAGTTTGTCTCAGAATACATTTCTTTATTTCCTATCAAAAGTTGAACACAATCTGAATTTTGGATCCAAATCGGTGCAAAACCCGTGAGTATTGTTTTTGTTGTTATTAGGCTGGTTTCCTTGAAATGGCTCAACCGTATTAGATCTATCTAATAAACTTTTTAGTACCCTTTCAATAAACAAAGTTGTACAAAAAATATGATTGCCGCGAATTATTTTAAGTGAACCGCGTTATAAGCTTCATTTGTCAGGGGAGATCACTCCGAATGAATCGCTCTCTAATTGGAGGTACAAAAACGTTTGTTTACCTGTCATTTCCGGGTTGTGAAGTTTACACGTTTTTAGCTAATTTCACCATATGCCGGTGATTTTAACAAAATTTATTGAGTATTTTAAATTATTTACATCTTAAAATCAAAATGGCGACAATTGGGGATCTGCAAAAGCGAATCAAAGAGCTGGAAAATGAATTGGAAGACGAAAAACAGAAGAACAAGCAACAGGGAGTCAGACAGAAAATTACTGAGATGAGCTCAGAAGTTGTTGATTCAAATCCATACAGGTATAGAGACCGAATATTTTCTTTCTTTGTTGTTTATGTTATATCCTCCTTGATAGCGTAGTGGTTGAGTGTTCGCTTCCAGTTCAGGGAGATCCCGAGTTCACTGAATCACTCCCAGGCCGCATCATACCCAACTGACAAAAGGCAAAGACTCCATAAAAATGGTACCAGAAGTTTCCTTACTAGACGCTCAGCTTATAAAGCTACTTTTAACTTGCTTCTCTTTTCTCATTCCCTCTTGACTAGGGATAACATCAGGCAAAACTGTGAGTGTGAGTAACAATGAGTCCCTGTAAGACTAAAAATGTGTGCAAGATGTACGCGTTACACATGATCAGTCTAAAGACCGTTCTCTGCACTTTCACAGAATTTGCGAATCGTCATTCATCGACAAATGTTTGTTACGTTGGGTCTTTGCTCATTGTGAGGTTTTAAACGTACAATGTTGGCTTTAAGCCTTAATGTTGAAAGAAGCTACTGACTTGTAGACTGTACGATATAACGATGGTTACATATTATTGTACTAACTTGTATGTTTTTTTCAGTCGATTGATGGCATTAAAGAGGATGGGAATTGTGGATAACTATGAGGTAATTATAAATGTAGCCATGTTCAGAGCTACAGATAAGGTTTTCATCAATTGGGTATTTTACCCCCAAGTTTCAATTTTGATTGGGCTTTGACAAATTGTATTTGGGTATTTAATCAAACTCATCGGGTAAATGATCTTTTATGTATTGTTTTTCACTATATCATCATTTTATTTTTGGGTATTTCAGATTGTTAATGCTTTTTCTTACTCCCTACTCTCAAAATCTATTGGGTTTTTAAGAAAATTAATTGGGTAATTACTCCAATATGCAGCTCATCTGTAGCTCTGCATGTTTTGATGATGTTGGCATGTGGCTCTACAATGTATATTATATAGTTATTCTGTTAGATTTATGTTAATACACCTAAGATGGTTACAAAAACAAACTTGTGGGCTCTTTCAAGGAAGCAGAACAGTTTTGTATAATAAATTGAGCTTTTACAATTCGGTAGCCCTTCACATATTATGCATACTTAAAGTTTAAACAGGAATATCTTCTACAAGAAACATAGTTGAATATTACATTACGGTTATTGATCGAGTGTAGGACAAAATCCCGGGTGGACAGAATACCGGCCCCTCATTTTTGACAGGATGGACATAATCCCGGGGATGTTTCTTTACAGGGTGGACATAAATTTCAGGGACATAATACCCATCATGACTATATATATATATATATGATATAGTGGAAAGTATGCATGTTAAATAAAAAATTAACCTTTATTGTAACATAATCATAGAGAAGTTCCTTACAAAATCACACAATCAAAAATGAGGGGCCGGTATTCTGTCCACCCGGGATTTTGTCCGGATTTCGTATTAATCTACCAAAGATCTTGCAATAATGATGGAGATAATGTGTCATTAATGATTTATTGATGTTTTTTTCAGGGCTTTCACTTGACTCTTGAATTTGACAAAAGTGTCTTGTTTTCACTCTTGAAAATTTAAGGTGAAGAGTCAAATTTACTATACTTATAATACAAATGTTTTTACAATATTTTGATGATTCTTAAAAATTGTGAGTCAGGAGTCATTTTGACTCTTCAATTTTGGAGTCTAGTGAAAGCCCGATGTTATCTTTAATTCTTATGACAGAGATAATTTGTTATTTATTGATGTCTTTCAATCATGTTTTATTTTATCAGAAAATTCGAGATTACACAGTAGCTGTGATAGGTGTGGGTGGTGTGGGAAGTGTGACAGCAGAAATGTTGACCAGATGTGGGATCGGCAAGGTAGGATAACTCTTGAAATATCTCACAAAATCTTTATGGATCCAGTGATTTATTTTACCTCTTTGGGAATGGGTCCAGGTCCAATGAGATTGGAAATTTTGAGTTGTGGGATATAATTTGGTAATTGGGAAATTTCATAGGCAAGTAGTGCCAAATGAAATAGAAAAAATATTAAATGTGTCAGTTTACTGGTTTCTTTGGACATCTGTACTTTACATCTTGTCAAAAAATATTCATAACTTTCTCATTTGATGTCAGATTTGAAAATTCTTCTTTTAAAGTTCATTAGGAAATTCTCCATTGAACTTTGTGAATCGTGTCTGCTCTGTAACTTTGTCATTTCTTATGGGATATTAAATTATTAATATAATTACTTGGTACAAATGTTCACCACAACAAGACAATGTGTCATGCACAAGACCCTGGGCTATAAATTAAAGGTCAAGATCAGTCTTGAACTATAAATTAAAGGTCAAGATCAGTCTTGAACGTAAAATGTTAAAAGGCTTTAATATGTACTTGATACTTAGGTGTCTGATTGCACCCCTTAGTCGGGGCATCTGTGTCCTGTGGACACATTTCTTGTCAAATTTTTTGGTGGAATATATTTCAATTTGGAAGCATACAAAATGGTATGAAACAGACAATCATGAAGGCTAGACCTCTTGTTACCGGATTCTAAATAAATGTCAGAAATTTAAGTTTTTGACTTTGAAATGTTAGCAAATTCTTAAATTCCGGACAACATGCATGACATTAGTTGCATAACCAGTTATGAATTTCATGGAAATGTCACCCAACTCCAATTAACAGGTGATTTTTATCTTAAATTACATATGTTTAGATGAACCTTTTTCTTACAACTACAGCAAAATCATTTAATTTTGTGGTTTTGGTAAAAAAGACAATTTCGATGGGACATTAATTCATGTTTTTTGCATTTCATGGTAATAAATACAAGGGTCAAAATTAGTGTTTGATGGGATTTAATTTCCTGGTAGAAGGTGAACCACAAAATCCACGAAATTTAATCCCCCATGTAAATTAATGATTTTACAGTATATAATTAATTATGCTTCAGTTACTGTTGTTCGACTATGATAAGGTGGAGTTAGCCAACATGAACCGTTTGTTTTACCAACCACATCAAGCAGGGCTCAGTAAAGTGGAGGCAGCGGAGAAAACACTGAAGTAAGTTTTATCAACTTCAATAAAAAATAAGCTCAATTTCCAATGTTCAAAGGCCACTTTCATCTGTTCAGCACCTTTTGCAATTTAAACTTCCCCTTAACCCCTTGTCATTGGGCTGCCTAAAGAAACGTGCGCTTGAGTCCTCCTGTGGAGACTATTTCCTTCCAGGAATATTGAACACATATAGATAAGCCCTTAAAGTTTCAAATTCACACCTTGTTTTGGCATATGGGTTCAATTCTTGCTCAGATAAATTTAGCAGTGGCACAGACAAGGTTCAGGGATTTCCCCAGAACTTTTTCTAAGCGCAATAGGGGTGGGAACGAGAGGGCTGACCCATCCTGTATTTTGAAAAAAAATCAATTTGGGGGATGAAAATCATGAAATGGTGCAAATTAAGGAGGTATTATGGCGTTTTAAGCGCAATTCAAATTGTAAGCGCACTGGTAAACTGGATTTTGGAATCCAAGCGCACTGGGCCCAGACATTAAAATGGTTTGTACCTTGGGCCTCTTGGTCCTGAAGCGCATCCCTCTCTTTAGCCTATTGCTCCCCTCTCAATGCCGCACATGATGTTTGGATGTGTAGTATGTTTTAAATTCAAGTGTATTATACTTCATAATGTGAAGAAATCATCCTACGTCAAGGGATTCCTTAATTCTGGAATAATCCCAGAATTCAGATTGACAGCCCTGTAAAGAATTTACTTTTCTGCAGAAAATAAAAGTTATTTGATGCAAAAAACCACCAAGTTTTGACTGAGTTACCGTCATTTGAAGTTTCATATGCTAAATTTAATAATAAAACACTGTTTTAATCAGTGTTGGCAACTAGGGTTAGTGTTTTTCCCAGGCCCTTTCCTGAACTTACAATGCGCCATGCTGCCCTTAAAAAATTGTCTTTCAACTTTCAAGATTGGGCATTACTGGTATGCCTCAGTAGTACCCCTGCATCTTTTCATTGCTGTCTTTTTTTCAGAGACATTAATCCAGACGTATCATTTGAAACGTACAATTACAATATTACAACAATGGACAACTTCAACCATTTTATGAAGAGAATTACGTAAGTACTACATACAGACATACACTTTGAATTAATGTTCTATTGAATAATTATGACTTGTTTCCAGGGCTTGACACTAACTAGTTTTGGTCACATGGGCCCCTAGCAAAGAAACTAGTGTTAGGAATCGGCCAGAATTTCATAATCGATTATCGGTTTTATAAAACCAACTGATTATCGATTATATAATCGGTTTTTAGCTTTGTTAAATACAGAAGGATATATGATTCTTTTTAGTCATCTATACATGCAGCTGGAAAGAGATACATAAAATTAAAACAAAGATTGTTGTTAGTTACTTGTTTTTATTAGCTCACCCGAGCACGAAGTGCTCAAGGTGAGCTATTGTGATCGCCCAATGTCCGTCGTACGTCGTACGTCGTCAACATTTTGACTTGTAAGCACTGTAGAGGTCACAGTTTTCATTAAATCTTAATGAAACTTGATCACAGTGTTTGTCTCTATAAAATCTAGGTCAAGTTCGATATTGGGTCATCTGGGGTCAAAAACTAGGTCACTAGGTCAAATCAAAGGAAAACCTTGTGAACACATTAGAGGTCACAATTTGAGCCTAATCTTTATGAAACTTGATCACAATGATCATCTCTGTAAAATCTAGGTCAAGTTCGATATTGGGTCATCTGGGGTCAAAAACTAGGTCACTAGGTCAAATCAAAGGAAAACCTTGTGAACACATTAGAGGTCACAATTTGAGCCTAATCTTTATGAAACTTGATCACAATGATCATCTCCATAAAATCTAGGTCAAGTTCGATATTGGGTCATCTGGGGTCAAAAACTAGGTCACTAGGTCAAATCAAAGGAAAACCTTGTGAACACATTAGAGGTCACAATTTGAGCCTAATCTTTATAAAACTTGGTCACAATGATCATCTCTGTAAAATCTAGGTCAAGTTCGATATTGGGTCATCTGGGGTCATAAACTAGGTCACTAGGTCAAATCAAAGGAAAACCTTGTGAACACATTAGAGGTCACAATTTGAGCCTAATCTTTATGAAACTTGATCACAATGATCATCTCTGTAAAATCTAGGTCAAGTTCGATATTGGGTCATCTGGGGTCAAAAACTAGGTCACTAGGCTAAATCATTGAAAAACCTTGTGAACACATTAGAGGTCACAATTTGTGACTAATCTTTATGAAACTTGATCACAATGATCATCTCTGTAAAATCTAGGTCAAGTTCGATATTGGGTCATCTGGGGTCAAAAACTAGGTCACTAGGTCAAATCAAAGGAAAACCTTGTGAACACATTAGAGGTCACAATTTGAGCCTAATCTTTATGAAACTTGATCACAATGATCATCTCTGTAAAATATAGGTCAAGTTCGATATTGGGTCATCTGGGGTCAAAAACTAGGTCACTAGGTCAAAACATAGGAAAACCTTGTGAACACATTAGAGGTCACAATTTGAGCCTAATCTTTATGAAACTTGATCACAATGATCATCTCCATAAAATCTAGGCCAAGTTCGATATTGGGTCATCTGGGGTCATAAACTAGGTCACTAGGTCAAATCAAAGGAAAACCTTGTGAACACATTAGAGGTCACAATTTGAGCCTAATCTTTATGAAACTTGATCACAATGATCATCTCTGTGAAATCTAGGTCAAGTTCGATATTGGGTCATCTGGGGTCATAAACTAGGTCACTAGGTCAAATCAAAGGAAAACCTTGTGAACACATTAGAGGTCAAAATTTGAGCCTAATCTTTATGAAACTTGATCACAATGATCATCTCTGTAAAATCTAGGTCAAGTTCGATATTGGGTCATCTGGGGTCAAAAACTAGGTCACTAGGCCAAATCATTGAAAAACCTTGTGAACACATTAGAGGTCACAATTTGTGACTAATCTTTATGAAAATTGATCACAATGATCATCTCTGTAAAATCTAGGTCAAGTTCGATATTGGGTCATCTGGGGTCATAAACTAGGTCACTAGGTCAAATCAAAGGAAAACCTTGTGAACACATTAGAGGTCAAAATTTGAGCCTAATCTTTATGAAACTTGATCACAATGATCATCTCTGTAAAATCTAGGTCAAGTTCGATATTGGGTCATCTGGGGTCAAAAACTAGGTCACTAGGCCAAATCATTGAAAAACCTTGTGAACACATTAGAGGTCACAATTTGTGACTAATCTTTATGAAAATTGATCACAATGATCATCTCTATAAAATCTAGGTCAAGTTCGATATTGGGTCATCTGGGGTCAAAAACTAGGTCACAAGGCCAAATCATTGAAAAAGCTTGTGAACACACTAGAGGTCACAATTTGAGCCTAATTTTTATGAAAATTGATCGCAATTGTCATCTCTATAAAATCTACGTCAAGTTGATATTGGGTCATCCGGGGTCAAAAACTAGGTCACAAGCCTTTGAAGGCCAAATCATTGAAAAAGCTTGTGAACACACTAGAGGTCACAATTTGAGCCTAATCTTTATGAAACTTGATCACACTGATCATCACTATAAAATTTTGGTCAAGTTCGATATTGGGTCATCCGGAGTCAAAAACTAGGTCACGAGGCCAAATCATTGAAAAAGCTTGTGAACACACTAGAGGTCACAATTTTGACCTTATCTTTATGAAACATGATCACAATGATCATCATTATAAAATTTAGGTCAAGTTCGATATTGGGTCATCTGGGGTCAAAAACTAGGTCACGAGGCCAAATCATTGGCAACAGGATTTAAATATATACAAGAAGTTGGTTCTTAAATCTTGCTAAGGCCAAAACAAATTAATATTGAAATTCTGATAACATATTGAAAAAAAAATAGGGTAGGTAGGTAGGAAAAACATGTCATTTTTTGAAATTATTTCATTGATTTTATGTACTGGAAAATCAACGATCAGCGATGACTTCCAGCAAAAATGCCATAAAATGTTTAGGGTAGGGGCAAAATAATAGGGTAGGTATAATTACCAGAACCGCAATATTTTGTTATGGCCTAATAGAAGGTAAGAGGATCAGGTTAATATATCCCCACTATAAAAAACTTCAAATTTAAACATTATGCATACACTTACAAAGCTGTACTCAAAAGTAATCATGAGTACTGTCTGGCTCACTCAATATGGCCATCAAAATCGTTGAAAAAGTACCAAATTCAATAATGCTTGATTCTACACAAGTACAACTAGTTGGTACTAAACCCATCAGCAGTCAAACCAAAGTATGTATTTCAGGAACTCTACTTTACCTACTACTCACAAACATTTTAGTACAAAATTCAAATCTAGGCCACATAAGTATTTTGAGTTCATACTACAACAATCTTGCTAACAAAGCCAACATTGCAACAAACTCAGGTGAGCGCTTAAGGGCCAATGGCCCTCTTGTTTATTTTATCAGTCGATGCCAAGGAAAATGTAAACAACTTTCTAGCTTGACGCATGGAATGACTTAGCGTACTTGACATGACATGTCACACTGACCATTGCAAAATATATAATTTTATTTCACGGTACTGTGTATAAAATAAATTTTATAATAACACTATAACATGATAACCGAGAACACTGATGCAAAAAGGAGTCCTGGGACTCCAACTTTAAAATCCTACAGAGAACCCAGGGACTAAATAAATTTTGGTTTGACCTTGAATTTTGCAGACACAGCAACGTACACTAAAAACTAGCAAACAGAAGATAAGCGCTTTACCCGAGTATATAATCGGTAACATAAAATTGTTTTTATAGCTTATTTCAAATTTTAAAGATGTAAAAATTAATATTTTTCAAGTATTTAGGTGATTTTTCAAAATACGAAACTAACAACTACGGAAATAACCGAAAATTCCCGAAAATTCCCGAAAAGGTCGATTAATCGGAATTCCAAAACACTAATCGATTGCTTGGTTTCGGGGCACTTTCGACTGACTATTGATTATAATCGATTAATTGGTTTATCATTAAAAGAAACACAAAACTTGTAAATAAACCAGTTACAGGTCCTTCTTGATTTTCACTGGCCTCAGACCAAGGGACCAGTTTTCGTGTTGAGCCCTGGTTTCAAGCAATACCCGACACAGATTAAATGCACTCCCTGACAGCAGCCTATTTGCTAAAAATTCATTGTAAATTCTACCACTCCAGATTAACAACCTTTGTACACCAGTCACATTTCTTTTTGCTCCAAAGAGTTAACACAGTAGGCCTATATCTATTGGCTAGTGGCGTACATAAAAAAGTGGTCTAAATGTTGGAAAAAAGTTGAATGTAGATACAGATACAACTGACCATATATGGCGCAATAAACCCACCAGCACGAGTGTCATTCAATTTTGATCTTACTTCACTTAAGGATAAGGACAACCAATCGGATCACAGCATATTAAACTCTTGGTCAGTAAAAGGAGATATGATTGGCTATCCTTGTTATCCAGTTAAATATGGTCAATGTTGAATACCACCTTAGGTCACCTATTTATCTGAATGTTGATACATTTTTTATTTATTTATATTTTAGGGAAGGAGCTGTAGTGTAGGGGAAGAATTAAGCCAATACTGGGCCATCTAATTATAAAGCTTACAAGCGATATATTTATATTTTAGAGAAGGAGGTTTAGTCAAGGGGAAACTGGTAGATTTAGTAATAAACCAACTATAGGTCATCTAATTATAGGGCTAACATTTGATATACTGTATTCATATTTTAGGGAAGGAGGTTTAGTCGAGGGGTAACCGGTGGATTTAGTATTAAACCAACACTAGGTCATCTAATTATAAATAAGGCTAGCATTTGACATATTTATATTTTAGGGATGGAGGTTTAGTCGAGGGGAAACCGGTGGATTTAGTATTAAACCATCACTAGGTCATCTAATTATAAAGCTAACATTTGACATATTCATATTTTAGGGAAGGAGGTTTAGTCGAGGGGAAACCGGTAGGTTTTGTATTAAACCAACACTAGGTCATCTAATTATAAATAAGGCTAACATTTGATATATTTATATTTTAGGGAAGGAGGTTTAGTCGAGGGGAAACTAGTGGATTTAGTATTAAACCAACACTAGGTCATCTAATTAATTATAAAGCTAACATTAAAATTTTGATTTATTTATATTTCAGAGAAGGTGGTTTAGTCGAGGGGACACCAGTGGATTTAGTATTAAACCATCACTCAGTCATCTTATTATAAATAAGGCTAACATTTGATATATTTATATTTTAGGGAAGGAGGTTTAGTCGAGGGGAAACCGGTGGATTTAGTATTAAGTTGTGTGGATAACTTTGAAGCTAGAATGGCCATAAATACAGTAAGTACTTATACCAGACAAAGTTTGAATATTGTCAACATATTTTAAAGGTTGCTAATATTTTCAAAGTTACAGGGGCTCCATTTGACTCAGGAGTAGGGGTTTTGATATAGGATTTTGTTTTGAAGGGTCATGGTCTCTTTTTGGTATCCATGGGTAAAAGATGTCAGGATTTTTTTTGTCCAAAAATAGGCATTTTGTTGTATTTTTCCTATGAATTGACAATTTATTTCCAGGATTTCTAGATTTTGAATATTTTTAACCTTTGCCTATTTCTATTTATTTGCAGGCTTGTAATGAAGTAGGACAGACATGGATTGAGTCAGGTGTCAGTGAAAATGCCGTGTCTGGTCATATACAGTTTATTATACCCGGGGAAACTGCTTGTTTTGCTGTAGGTATCTTGTTTGATGTGAACAGCTTGACAATTATAATTGCAGGCCTGTGATTAGTTTACCCTTAGGCAGATTCCCTCCCTTATTGGCCCTTACCGGTTTTCAAATGAAGGGGACTATAGGTTTGCCATCCGTCTGTCTTGTCCCTTGAGAAATCCAGATCCTGCCATAACTCAAAACAGTTTTCAAGCTAGGTTTATGAGAAAAAAAATTGATTCAGACATAAATTGTGGTTGCCATAGCAACAGATACAATGACAAACTGAAAACCAGGTAGGGGACTTCTGTATTGAAGGCCTGTGATTTGTCCCGCTTTTGACTGATTTCAACAAAATTCATAGTTCTGATTCAGTGTGATTTACACATTTACACATTCCGCAAACAAAATTGAACAAGTGTGATGAAACGGTTTACAATTCAAACCTTCAAACGAAATTGATATGAATGCTTAGAGATTTATACATGTTCTTTACAGATATCCAATTTCTAATCATATTTTATAAATGTTGTTGTTTATTTATTATTACCGTATTTTACTGAAGCGACACAATGTGTCGTTTTGTACGTCTTGCAAATTAATGTTGGATTACTTCTTAAAGCTCATTGATGCATTGTCTCCCTTTGTATATATTAGGTGATTATTTCGCGGGGTTTAGATTTCGCGCATTCTATGTTGACCGCGAATATAGCGAAAATTAATCCCCGCGAAATATACCCGCTATACAGTACTCAAAAATGATGTTTTTATGCCCTGGCATCTAATGATATGTTATCATGGAGAAGGGTACCACCAGGGCATAAGCGTTTACTGAACGCAGTCATATTTGCAAGACTCAATGACTCTTTGGCGTTACAAGGTTGTATCTTACTATACATTATATGGACAGATACAACCTTGTTGCACAAAAGGGACATCATGAGGTGAGGGAAAGGGGTCTGGTATTTCAGTCTTCTATGATCTCGGAGCAACCTTAGACCTACCATAGTTTATAGAACAGAAAACCTTAAACAAAGACCACTTTAATAATAAGATCCCTTCGGGGAATATGACTTTTTCAAGGTCTGTGAATGACTTAGTAATTGCTGCTACGGGGTTGCTAGTGACCTGAAAAGGTTTTAGAAAAGTTTTTTTTTCATGGTCTTTGAATCATATATCAAATAATGGACTTTCCATATTTTGTAATTGTGTGTCTGTATTTCTGATGTTCAGTGTGCGCCACCGTTGGTAGTAGCAACTAAAACAGATGAGAGGACATTGAAAAGAGAAGGTGTGTGTGCGGCTAGTCTTCCTACTACAATGGCAGTTGTTGCGGGATTTCTCGTTCAAAATACACTCAAGTAAGTCATTTTTAAAGATTAGTGAAATGTCAGGGAATTATTGGTAATTTACTTGCCAAAATCTGTAATTGTTGCTGGTCGTCCTACTACAATGGCCGCTGTTGCAGGATTTATTGTACAAAATACACTTAACTAACAGTTGAACTCCACACGAACAGTTAGGTGGAATTTTTCAAACTTTCACAAATTATCAATGTTGATGTGTAGTTTAAGGGAAAAAAATGGAATTTTTGATGCGGCAATGGATTTGTACTAGAGTTAGGGACACACTGCAGACTTCGAATTTCATGCATTAATAGCAATAAAGGGAGGTAATTTTGAATGATAGCTACACTTAAGTGAAGTAGAGTGTTGTCTCTTCGTCCGATTTTATCATATCCTTTTGATGGATTCCGTATTTAACATTTTGTTTGTCTTTTCCAAATATTTATTACAATTTGGTTAAGTTGAGTGCTACCTTCCCTGTCCGATTTTCTCATATCTTTTAGATGGATTTCGTGCTTCGTCTTTTTCAGATATTTATTACAATTTGGTGACGTCACACATTATTTAGGATATAACGCATTGCAAGACTTCTTTCCAACCATGTCAATGAAACCAAATGAAAGTTGTGATGACCGACACTGTTGTCGACAACAAGTAGAATACAAGGTGAGTAGTTTTTACACGTCTAGATGGGTGGCACACAGGTAACTGTATTGTTGAAAAAAAAAAAAAAACCCAGAAAAATATACATTTTCAAAAAAATATTTTGAAAAAAATGATACAGTTACCTGTGGGTGGCATGATGGTTGTGTATATTTTTTTTTTTTTTTTTTTTCGGGCCCACAAGGGTAACCCCATTTATTGGTTGTCTATATTACTTTGTCTCTGACAAGAAGTCCCTGATTAAATCCTGCAGTTTTTTACGCGTCTAGATGGGTGGCGTGGTGGTCAAGTGGATCAAGAGGTCCCTGGTTCGAGTCTTAGCTATGGCACCTAGCCCTGATCTAGCATCTCGAGTAGAAATCTCATTTCAAATTTCGCCCAAATCAGAGTTCAGGATCATAAATAGATAGAACCATGTCAACCAGACACAAACTTTGTCAATAAACTGGAAAAACAATTAACACAGAAAATAATTGCAGTCTAATAAAAAGACTAGCCCTACCTTACCAAGTCTTGTTTGTTGTTTGTCAAATTAATATCATCACAGTGTCTATTCTAGGACGCGCGATTGCGGGATTCACACATATTTTGCGAAGATCCCGCACATTTTCGGCCGATACGGGCAAAAATCCCGCATTAAAATTAAATATTGATAAACAGTCGAGACCCTCTACAAACGTATCAAATATTGATAAACAGCCTGATTCCAACCCGACCGATGCCTGCATTTGTACTATAGTCTAATCTATACTAATATTGTAGTCTGATCTTAAGCTACTGGTTATAACTTCATACATGCCAATTGTAAGACAATTAAACATCTTTGTGGTAAAATAGTATTTGGTTTTGATCCCCCCTTGTTTTTGAAAATCCCCCCCTTTTTCAAGAGGACGGGGGAAAATCCCCCCTAATTTCTCATTTCTAGGAATAGACACTGCATCATTTTATTGAATGTGGTCACATTCTCTTACTAATTGGGTAAGAAAATGTGTTAACCTTTAGCCAGCAATATCTTTACATCTTTATTACATTAATTTTCCTATTCTAAGTACCTCCCTTTACAGCTCTAGTTTAAATTAGTTCATTATTGCGTAATTACAGAAAAGAGAAGCATCAAAACCCAAAGTGATCATAGAAGAACCCAAAGAGGAAGAAATTGTACATGAAGATAATCCTTTTGGTAATATATTGATTTATTATTTGCTTTTGATGGATAACGGTGATTTTTAGTGAAAATAACAGTGACACAAATAACAGTGAAATTATCATTTTGTTATTTTCTATTTGAGGACCCATTTGGGTAACCCCGTTTATTAGCAATTGTTCACATGGTAATACTATTGTACAAAATATAATAATCATAAAAAGTATTTAACTGTATAACACAATTCTTGTGTTTCCCAAATGTGACACTTTTTGTGAAACTTTATAGTATTAAAACTCAAATAGTCCAAACTGTTGTTTTAAAAAAGTTTCCATTATTGTTTTCTGATTTATGTTCTATGATTGTGTGTTGTAAGTGATTTTGTATATCGTGTAGGTATTTTGTTATTTTCACTATTTTGGACCTGGTTCTTGAATTTTGCAGAAAAAGAAACGCAACGCAGGGCTTCAAAGTATTAAAAAAAACTCCTCCAAACACTAGGGGAAGGGCCAATTCGGGGAGATTCCAGAAATTCTGCTCTAAACACTAGGGGCAAAAAATCTAAAAAATTTAGAAAATCTACTTTTTTGCCAGACCCTAAAAAAACACTGAAACAGACAGTGGTTTAACCAAGGTGGAATTTTGGGGTTCAAATTAAAAACATCAATAGTATAATAACACCACCTCCCACACCTTTTTAGTCTATATAGTAGTTTTTGATGCACAGCTATGTTTTATTAGGCCTCTACCGGTTTTCTACCGGAGGGGACTTTAGGTTTGCCCTCCATCCGTCAGTCAGTCTGTCCGTCAAGAAAATCTGGATCCAACAGTTTTTGAGCTAGGTTTATGAAATTTGGTATGTTTATAGGGATGAATAAGGAGATTATGCATGTCTTATTATTTTTTTATTTGGACAAAAACTGTGGTTACCATGGCAACCGAAACATTGTCAACCTGGAAACTATGTAGGGGACTTCTGAATTGCTTGCAATCCCTAATCACTTGTTTCATCTTCGTTATCTTGTATAACAGAAATATAACTTGTTTCAGAGACGACCAATGATGGTAATAATTCAGAGGTTATAATTATTGTTCAATGGGATTTAATTTCATGGTTTTAAGGTGAACCACGAAATCTACAAAATTAATGCACATGAAAATTTTACAGTAAACTGTAATATCATAAATTTTTGTGGGGGATTTAATTTCATGGATTTTTTTTGTTTCACCTTCAACCACAAAATCAAATCCCATCAAACAATAATTTTGACACTTGTTTTTATTACCTGAAGTGCAAAATCAATGATTTAACGTCCAATCGGAATGGTATTTTTTTTTACCAAAACAATGAAATTTCGTCCCATCTCAAGCATGTATGTACTCGGGATGGTGGTTGTATGTGTGATTTTAGGGTTGTGCACAAAAACTACTGCTAACAATTGTGTAGGGGAGGGGCCAGAAATTATGCTGTAAACACCTAAGAGGCAAAAAAATCTAGAAAAATTTAAAAAATCAACTTTTTTGCCAGACCCTTAAATAACACTGAAAACAGCTGTAGTTAAACCAAGGTGGACGTTTGAGGTACAAATAGTAACATCAAATATAAAATAAGACCACCTCCCACACATGATCCACATAATGGTTACAGTTATGTTTTTATTTCATCTTCGTTTTCTTGTATTTACAGAAATAGAACTGGTCTCAGAGACCACCAATGATGAATCTCAAGCATCCGAAGGTAAACAGCCAGAACTCACTGAAGGTCTTAAAGTTGCCTACACAGTTCCTGCTCCAGAACAGGTCAGTGCTAAATTTTGTTTCAAATATCACAGGTAAATGTTCTTTATTAATCCAGATTTAGCACTCCTGAAAGAACGATAATTTCTGATCGTAGACATTTGATTTCTAAGTGCCATAATTCAATGAGTCATCATTGTCCCCTTATGGGTTAGGCTACTGGAAATTATCCCCAACAATATATCACTTACATTGCGGATAAAGTTGAATGCTGTACCATTAACCTTTCTTCGATAAGTGCACAAGGCTATCTATGAATATTAAAGGGGGTAAATTTTCCTGATAAATCAGGGATTTAGCACTCCTAAAAGAAGAATGACTTCTGCCCAAAATGACAATTATTTGATGAAATATCTCAAGAAATGGCAAAGTAATGGTAAATTCCCTCTGCTTTGAACGATTTTCTTTGATAAAAACTAAGTTAAATATAGAAATGACATTGAAGGCCTTTGAATTGGGGAACATGCTAGGCCCCTTACTATTCCTGATTTTAAATTTGGCCCTCTTTGACACCCCTAAAATATTCAGGGGTCTTAGAAATTCTGGAAATTGGGATTTGCTACACTCTATACACAGAATGAACTGTTCTGCACAATATGATCTATATTTATTGAGTTATCTGCCCTTGTTACTATCAAAATCGAGAAAGTCTAGCATCCAGCACTCATAGGCGGTGCTCTTGATAGTGATATGTTTGTTAGTTATGCCCTCATCTTTGATGAGGGGTAGATTGCTGAGCTCGTATGTAGACCAAAATAGTGTTTATTCAATAACCCAAGAACGCTTTGCTCTAAGATCTTCCAACTTAACATGGACGTTGGCCCGCAACAGTAGATGACCCCTATCGATTTTGAAGTCAAAGGTTACTGTGACACAATTAGACTGCCATGGGGGCATACATGTTTTACAAACATCTCTTGTTAGTGATATATTTGTTTATTTATAACACATGGCTTAGTGGTAAGTGCGCTTGCCGCCTAATCTGGCGACACCGGGTTCAAATCTGGATGGAAGCACTCATATGCCTGAAATATTTCAGCAGAAGGCTGACTGGCAAATAATGGCTATGCTTGGCATTTAAAAAAAAATAATTTAACAATTGTTTGTACCTTTCAGGGTGACCACGCTAACGACACAGTAACAACAGACGACACAAGTTTAGATGAACTGATGAATCAAATGAAATCTTTGTGATGAACATTATACAGTGTTATGTAGTTATATTTCAAATTGAATTTCTGTTTTGTAGAACGGGGGTGTCAATTTTCCCGATTTATTCGGAAATCTGAATGTATCACTTCTGAACGAGCAATGACTTTTGACCAAAATGAAAGTTGTATGATGAAACTATCTCAAGAAATCGTGAAGTTATGGTGAATTTAATCTGTATTCTTTCAATAAAAACGTGAGTTAAATATGAAAAAATGTCATTGAAGGCCTCTAGTTTGACAAAAATGTTCCGCTACGTAGGCTTTTCTTGATTATGGCCCTTTGACATCCCTGTGATAAGCTTTGCATCAACTGACGATTAACAACATTCTGATCTGTGATGTCACTTCCTGTTTTAATGCGCCCTGGATAATATGAGGTTTACAAACATGAATTAGTTTAGTCAACTATTGCAAAGTTTGTTGTACAAATTACTAAAGTATACTGATGTAAGCTTTATACTTAACATCACTGATTAGTCCAGCACGTCTGATTAATCAAACTTCATTGAATATACCAAGTTTTTCTTTCTCCTTATCACGGGCATTCTCTAGTAATATCACTGTTAGTGATGATGTCACTTCCTGTTAGTGATGATGTCACTTCCTGATAGTGATGATGTCACTTCCTGTTAGTGATGATGTCATTTCCTGTTAGTGGTGATGTCATTTCCTGTAAGGGATGTCACTTCCTGTTCAATTGAATTTCTGTTTTAAATTCTTTACGTCAACTGACAATTACAAACGTTCTAGTCTGTGATTTTATTTCATTACGGTGACATCACTTCCTGTTTGTGATGTCACTTCCTGTTTGTGATGTCATTTCCTGTCTGAGGCAATTTATATCTTCTTCAATATCATAAATGAATCAACTCAGCCATGATGTTATTTTCTGTCAATATAACTTCAAATTTTGTGAGCATTGCGCTTAAAAGTGATGTTTGTTTCTATAAGTGAAGGAGGCAATGTTTATTTCGCTATTTTCAGTTGCCAAATATTGTTTCTATGATAATATTAACATTGTATGTATTTTTTCTAGATTTTAAAAGCAATTACAAGTGTGTATGTATTTATTATCAGATATTTATTAATTGTCATTGATGATTGTTCCTGCTACTGTAAAATCATTTAATTTCGATGGGACAAAATTTCTTGGTTTTGGTAAAAAAAAACCCATTTCGATGGGACATAAATTTGTGGATTTTGCAATTCAGGTAATAAATACAATATTCAAAATTTTTGTTTAATGAGATTTGATTTCATTGTTGAAGGTGAACCACGAAATACTCAAAATTTAATCCCCAACAAAAATTAATGATTTTACAGTACTTCTTTTAGTTCCAGTATTGTATGTTGTTTAGCCATAATTCTGTCTCTAGTCGAATAAATGTGTAAGAATGAAATCTGAAATCTGCTAAGGCTTGACCATATAGGAATAAATGTGTCATTCTAAAAACATGGACTGCTCCAAGGCTTAAAGGGACTTAACTCCATTTCAATGATAAAAACATTTGTTTGAAAACATTTTAGTCACAAAACGATGCTTAATGAATACATAATGTATTCTTACAATTTACATTACGATCAATGGCGCTATTGATGAAAACTATTGAACATGTTTTACTATCCGTTAATTAGGTACCTTCTTTTCTCGGCATTTAAACACCACCCTATGCTACACAACTTTGAATTATTGTTTAATGCATTAGTCACGCAAAAGATGTTTTGGGTTTTAAATTTAATAAACCAAAGTTTAATGGGAATATATTTCTTCTTGATGAATAAGTTCAGATTTGTATTTACATGTATTAGGTAGGTCTAGCCAAGAAAATGCTATTTCAAGAGAACTTTTTGATAAAATTTGCAATTTACCGACTTGAGTTAAGTCCCTTTAAACCTGGCTAATGACTGTAGGTATAGATGCAAAATGGCTGAATCTGATGTTAAATACGCACAATGTTAAGCATTTATACAATACTGTAAAATTATTGAATTTCAATGGGACAATATTTTGTGGTTTTTGTAAAAAAAGATCATTTTGATGGGACATTAATTCATGGATTTTGTATTGTAAGTAATAAATACAAGGGTCAAAATTATTGTTTGATGTGATTTGATATCGTGGTTGAAGGTGAACCACGAAAGTTAGTCCCCACGAAAATTAATGATTTTATAGTAATTGTTTTGTTTGGTAGAAATACCGATATTTGTTCTGGATGTATTTCTGTATTATGTATTTATGTTCATAATTTGAAAATAAATGGTGCAAGATTCATATGTCATGTTTTAAATTTGTCGTACCATAGTGTGCTGCAGAGAGTGTACATTTTGTTACAAATAATAATGTAAATATGTAGAAATTTTCAAAGACCAAAGGACTCGCCATCGTAAGTTTTTTTCTTAGACTACTGGAACCAAATTCGAACTTGGCCAATGTATTGCTTTTATATGTACTTTACAATTTTGTCAGAATCAAACAAAAATGAGATGTGCATTATCTCCTCATTAGCCCCTATCCACATGTAGGCCAAATTACATAAACCTTGCTTGAAAACTGTTTTGACAGGGTCCAGATTTCCTGACCGGTGACTGACCTGAGACTGGTAGGGGACTAATAAGCTGAAACTGAATTGTCCCCTTTTTGACAATCTGAACAGAAGCTATAGGCAAAATATAAAGGAGTATTCAGTTAAGGTTTCATATTTTTATTGGTTGTAACAAACATAAATATCAAATTATAACGAATTCATTTCAGTTACTGAAAAAGTCTGAATGAAAAACTGACTTCCCAAACCTGTTAAAAATTTGGCGACTTGAATCTTGACAGTTGAATAGATTCCTTCTCAAAGAGGCTTTCCCTATAACTTTTATCTTTTAAATCGATTCAGGAATATTATACATTAAATGAAAATCATTATTGGTTAAACTCCTCAAATTTTCAACAAAAACTCCAACTAACTACCGAGAAAAGAGTGAAAACATATTTCCGTAGCGAGCCGAGTTGTTTCCCTTTGACCACATAATAATAAATCGCTGGAAGCGTTAAATTATTAATGGTGATTTAAATTGATTTTTGACATTATAGAGACATATTTGAGCACAATTTCTTCTGACAAATTATGATAATTGATAATGCTTTGTAGGTTTAGCTCATTAGATGTGATAGTAGAGAAAAATATGCGAGTTATAGGGAATGCCTCTTTAATGCCTTGGTCCCACTAAGACTTTTTTGCATCGGCGATGTAATCCCGATTTAATAAATGGGCATTTGAAGGCATCAGGGAAAAGGGTCCTCGAAGCCTTGGGGTAGTCATTAGAAAATGTGTGATATCCCTGTTCCCAATGACTCCCGAGCTTATATAAATATATATGAGCCGTTCTCCAGGAAAACCGGGCTTAATGACATTGTATTGTAATTATGCAATAAGATTTAGAACAATGTCTAAAATGAGAAAAAAATATGTGTCCTTTGATTTCATATTTAAGTAATTGGATAGTATAGTACTATCCATTAGCTTCAAGTTTTCTTTAAACTTGTGTTAAAATAACTTCTGTTGTTGCTATGGTGATCGTTTTCTAATCGGTACTTATATCAAGGAAAACAATGGTAAAGTGGCTAAAAACACCTGCACTTTTTCTCTGTAAGCAAACACTCACAAATTGGACACGTTTTATTAAAATAAGAATATGATTCTAAAATGTGCCACAATTTTAAAAGTTTACTTCGAAGATTTATCAGATACTGGATCTTTGAACTGCCAGCTGACGTTACGTCAAAAACATAGAGAATGACTCAAAAAGTAGGCGGTAGTGGTTGGTTTTAAAAGTCTATATTGTAAGTGTATGGAATAATTCATTCAAATTTTCAGAATCTGTTCACATGAGTCTCTTTTTTCTAACCATATATTCAGCAATATTTTCACAATTTTTTCACTTAGCCCGGTTTTTCCTGGAAAACGGCTCATATATTTAAATGGGGAATACATCGCCGAGGCAAAAAAATACTCAGTGGGACCAAGGCATAAAGATTTCAGATATTTCATCAACACACCTGCTATTTGAATTCAACATAGAAGAAATTTGGTGTGGAATTTATTACACTTTTGATGCTACAGGAATTCGTTCAAATTTTACAAATTTATTTAAGTTATTACTAAAACTTGTAAACTGTGTACAACTTTTACGCATCTGTATATATCCATTATGAAAATCCTTGGCACTTATTCTGTTTTTGATGACAATGTTTCTGAATCCGATGAAGCCATCCTGAAGTGGAAAGGGTTAAAGTGTAATTTTTGACATGTTAATAACAGTTAATTGAGTTAAAGACAACGATTATTGCTAGTTAAGCCATATTATTTTACTTAAAATGCAGATAGATTAAAGTTTTTGATATCTGTTACTTCAACTTACTTGCAAATAACTTCTATGTACATAAAATAAATTTAATAAAAAACTTACTTAGTTTATTTATAATTGATAGTTTCCAGTACAAGCACTTAATATATTACATTTTAATTTGCATCCTGTTAATTTTATTTCTGTTGTTCATGATAATTATATACAGCACCGATACACGCGAGACGACCTCTGGGTTGCTAACCAGTTCATCTCTAGTTGGGTGGGAAACACAGAAAAGCGTTTCAGAAATGATCAAGTGCCCCGACCGAGGATTGAACCCGGGACCTCTCGATCAGCAGTCAAGCAGGCTATCCGCTCGACTAGTGTACCACCTTGATATTAGTCAAGAATAACCTACCTTACATTTGATGAGCATACAGTCATGTTTAGTACTATATACTACAGTCCCTGGTACAACAGTCTTCAAGTTACCACGGAAACCTTTAATATCACGACTGGAAATATCTGTAATGATAAATTACATCATTAAATAGGAAACATTAAAACAACTCAGACCTAATGATATATACAACAATATTTTTGTAGCGGAGTGTATAGGATTTAATAACTAATAGGGGAGAAACTTGAGTAAGCAGCCTGCTAGCGCTGCTAGCTCAGTCGGTAAGCATTCGCCCTGTAAGCGAAAGGGTCCCCGGTATGAACCCCTGACTGGTTGCACATTTTTCTTCTCCTGTTACATTTTTCCCTTCCCCTGGCCTGAGTATATAGAGGAAAAATAAACTTAGGTAGGTAGAAAATATTGGTTATGAGGAGACTTCCAAGTAACACTATCCCAACCAACTAACGAACACTAGCATAACAAAATATCCACAAGTCTTTGAAGTAGTACTTTCTAACATCACAAGGTATTCTTGATTGCATGAGTACTTAAATAATTATAAGGTCTGCTAAAATAAAGTTTCCACGCTTATTCACAATAATGAAAGGGTATAGCATACCCACCAAGTACTCCTATTAAAGTGGAGTTACTCCTATTTTAGTTGATTAATTTTTGATTTCCGAGTTCACCAACCATAGCACAAATTTTAAAGTACATTTGATTTATTTTATGATCTTCTGTTCAATATTTATAACAACTAGAATTAATGGATTCTAAGTTTATGCATCTAAATCCCTTTTAAATCACATTTAAGTGCATTATCGCTCCTATTTTGGGTTTAATTAACATTGCATGTATGGGGTATAAGAACATACCTGCTAGTAAATTGGGGTCCACCACATCTATAAGTTTTACTGTCTCTCCAAATAAAACAGTTTTCAAAGGCATCTGAAGTAAAAACAAAACAATTTGATTAGAACTACAGCAATACAACCTCTCCATTGCATCCCTTTGCAGAACAACAACCCCTATTAAAACAATTCAAAAATGTTCCTAAGCAGATATTTACTGTAAATTTAACATATATAGGATCCATCATGAGTGGTCTTTGGAGATCAACATTTGTTAAACGAGTCTTGGAAACACAAGTTATTTAGCGAGCCTTTGGTGAGCTTAATATACTTAACAACTTTTCTAAGTCCTCATTTTCATTGATTAATAACGTTCTTGTTATTTATTATATAACATCCCAAATTTTCTCAAGTGAAGTTTATACCACACAGTCATAACAATCTGCGTCAGAAACTGGCAATATGTCACGTGATTTGTTCGGTCCGAGTTGCATGCGCGTTTTGTATTTTTCTGCCGCCACGCAGTTACACATGCACGGAAATTGTTCCTAACACTTCCGAAGTATGTCCAAAGAGTCCCCACGTTTGAAAAACATTCGAAAATCAGAAACAATATCACAAATATTTGTCAGATGATGTCACATCAAAGATGACGTGCCGTCTTTACGGTGCATAGTGGTAATTTTTAATGTAAAAGTGTTTATGAGTAATAAATGGAAGGTCAACTTATTGTTTGTAAGATTTATAATGCTTGATGCAAGAGCATTTAGCATTGAAGTGGCGTTATGACGTATAATCGTGTTTTTCGAAGACATGACTGCAATTTGCATTGAGTCGATAATATTCATAGAGTCGATACATTCAGCAAAGCTTACGACTAGTTTCAATGACTGTAAGTGGAAAATCAAACAACATGGCAGTCATCAAAAATATCAAAATATGTATTTGTGACTTTTTACCTCCATTGGTTGATATGTTAAAATTGTTTCAGTTTAATAAATGATTATCAAACTCCACTGTAGTTGTACAACTTACAAACCAATAATGGATGCGTGTTTGAGCCAAATATCATTGAGATATAAACATTGTTGACAAAGTTATCTACGAAAATATAAGTGAGGACTTAGAAAAGTTGCTAAGTATAATTTGTTTGTGAGACAAGTTTAAGAAATATTGATCTCAAAGACAATGAATGGCAGTTTCTTTTTATCATATGACCACAATGACTGAGTCAAAACAATGTCAGAAATAAAGAATTTTAGCTGGTGACATTAGGTTTTCGTCCGTTTGTTATCACACCTGTTGGAGAACATTGTTCCATCATTTGTTATCAAATGGAATATCACGTCATTTCTGTGATAAATGCAGATCTCTTACCATGGAAATCTTTGCTGCTGCCTAAAATGTATTGCTCTACACAAGTTGAAATTTGCTGGTTTATTTTATAGGTTATTAGCTGGATTTCAATGATACTGTAAAATCATTTAATTTTGATGGATGAAATTTTGAAGTTTTGGTAAAAAAGACAATTTCAATGGGATGTTAATTTGTGGATTTCGCATTTCTTTTAATAGATACAAGGATTATTGTTCCATGGGATTTAACTTCCTGGTAGAAGGTGAACCACGAAATCCACAAAATTTAATCCCTATGAAAATTAATGATTTACAGTAATTCAGTTATACCTGGAGGCGAACTCACATTAACCAGTTTTCCTTGTTCCAACTTGCTTTTCCTCAAATGTGAAAAGTTCAAAACAGTGAAAGGTTTTCATAGAAGGACGTTTACAAGGCCAATGCCGGTCTAACACACTAACCCAGCACCATAGTCAAAACTAGAGTTAATGTCTGAACGCAAAAAAACAAAAAACAAAGGGCAATAACTCCACATGAATGCCATGTTAAGACTTGAGAAAATGCAAAAAGTCATTCCACCAAAGGGCAATAACTCTACATAGATGCCATGTTAAGACTTGAGAAAATGCAAAAAGTCATTCCACCAAAGGGCAATAACTCTACATAGATGCCATGTTAAGACTTGAGAAAATGCAAAAAGTCATTCCACCAAAAGGGCAATAACTCCACATAAATTCCATGTTCAGATAATTGTGACTTACTAGGTCTGATACTGCTCTGTATTGACAATCTATCTGTTCAGCTGTGTGTTTCTCCCAGTCTATATAAGCATCCGAACGTTTTAATTTATGAGCTGAAAAAACAATATAATGTAAACTTAGTAAATCCTAACAATTCAGGGTTTCATTCAGTCACTTGGATTCATCGTTTGTTTTGTTATTTCCTCGTGAAATTGGTTGTGGGCATTAGTTTGTGCAGTTGTGTTGTGGTGTTACTGTTTTCTGCGCCAAGCTCATAAGTTGAGTGCTGCCTTACCTGTCCGATTTCTTGAATTTAAGTTTTCCTGAATTTCAAGTCTGATGGGAGTTCAATTTTTACTTAAAATTACAAGTACAGAGTTCAAGAATCCCTGGTATTTTGGCCAATTGTGCTATAGATTACACAAGACTTTTCTATGAAGTATTTTTGTTAAACAGAGGTAAATTCTAGTAGAGTTTTAACAATTATATATTATGACCTTTAAGATTATGTCCAGAAAACTGAAGGTCAACAATATATAACCAACCACTCACCATAAGTAATACCGTCTGAATTTTGTTCGTGTTCAAACCTCTCAAGTTTGGGTAAATCCTTCAGGCATTCCAATACCTATAATATATGAACAAGCCTCATAACATTCAGAAGTTGACACTATTTTTTGTCACTGGTCTGACAGTAAAGAAGCATTAAATTTGTAAAGAAAACAGTTACTGGTCCCATGGTCCTTCAAGATTTTCACTGGCCCAGGGCCAGGGGACCAGTGTTAAGTGTCGAGCCCTGACATATTTGTAGCTATTGTAAAATCATAAATATTTTTGGGGGTTTTAAATTAATCGATTTCGTCGTCCACCTTCAACAACAAACTCAAATCCAATCGAACAATAATTTTGACCCTTGTATTTATTACCCTGAAATGCAAAATCCACAAATTAAATTGCCATCGAAATGGTCCTTTTCACCCAAACCATCATATTAATATAGCTGTTTGCACAGTTTTTGAATAGTTATGATCTAGACATACTGTAAAATCATTTAACTTTGGTGGGACAAAAGTTTGTGGTTTCGGTAAAGAGACCATTTAACTTAATTCGTGGATTTTGCACTTCAGGTAATAAAAACAAGGGTTAAATTTATTGTTTGATGGGATTTAATTTTGAGTTTAAAGGTACTGTAAACCTAGAAACTATTTCGCGCGATTTAAGTTTGCATGTCCAGGACAAGAAAAACGCTAAAGTTTCTCGTTTTTGAAGGAAGTTCATCATTTTGGGACGACGTTTACAAGTTCTTATTAGAAGTGCTATTTTGTCATAATATGGAATCATGTTAGGTTAATAGCTATGTCTGAATAAAGGCTATTTATGATTATGGTATAATAATGAACACACTTTAATTTGTTTTCTTGAAAAAGTTTTAAACAATACACTAAATAATTATATTAGGTGCATGCGTGTAAATGGCGTTGTTTGTTATGTCGTAATACTGAAGGACTGATAGTGCAATAAAACTGTGAAAACATTACCAGCGCAGTTTGCAATTTTTGTAAACAATACAATATGTAACTATCTACATCATAAAGAGTTTGAGAGGGTTTAACAAAGCTGAAAAGTATAATTTATTATGAAGCAATTTTATACGAAACGAGCAATGTATGTGACAGGTTATAATATCAATAATTTTGTTACTATGTGACTTAGTTTTCATGGAGTTAGCGGGAGACTTAACCGCGAATATGCCGACGATCGGCAAAACGTGAAAGTTTGTATCCGAGAAAGTTTCTAGGTTTACAGTAACCCAAGTAACCATCAAAATTTAATCCCCAACAAAAATTAATGATTTTACAATATCATCTGGAATTCAATTTTTTTAATGATTTATTATAAAACAAAAATTAAGGATCAAGACACTGTGTATAGTTCCTTTTATTTTCTAAGAATTTTTATCTAGCGTATAATGACAAACCTGCCAAGCACTCCTATTTTTGTTGATAATTTTTGGTTTTCCAAGTTCACCTGACTTTGAACAAAGCAAATGAGATTAGCTTTCATCGTGTTTAGTGAATTTTGACGAATCATTTTTCATGGAATTCCAAATCCTTCAAATTACATTGCCAAGAAATAGAAAAGGGGCAAAACTTACCATACTAGATCCAAAGGGTCCCAACATATTTAACAGTTGATACGATGTACATCTTGAGGGGACTGCAATCTTTCTTTGAAGTAATAACGGTCCAATATCAAAACTGAAATTAAAGTTTTAAAACTTAATAATCCTGAATGAATTTTAACATATTATTTTTATAATAATAATAACGACTTTTATTTAAGTTCCTGACTTCCAGGTCGAAATCGCCAAACTTATAAACATTTTTTTTTCATTGAAAAATCTGGGTAATAACAATAAAACCTAATTCCTGATGTTATTCATAATCACAAGACTATAATTATAAAAGTGGCTGTAATCACATATATATATTTTTTTCACCAAATAACTAATAATTTCTGCAGAAAAGGTCATTCCTTCCAGTTCATTAAATCCAAATTTTCCCGATTATTCAAGTAATGTAGGACCTTTGCATACTTACTGTCTAGGTCGTATCTCCATAATGGAAACACCAGTGGTTGTATCATCGTTCAGTATTGTATGTATGATAGGCGACGCCCCTCTCCAACGTGGTAACAAACTTGGATGCATGTTTAATATACCACTAGAAAGAAATACACAAAAAGTTACTTTATTCATAAATTGTAAGGCAGTTAATTGGTACAAGAAGAAGGTTCTCAATGACAGCAGGCTGCAGGCTAAATTGACTGCTTAAAAACCATTTTATGCCGGCTGAAAATGTGAACTGTAAATGTAAGCACAATTTGAAGAAAATAGTTGCATTAAAGACCTTTAATATCAGGCCTGTTTGGGAAGCATTTCCAATGATTTCGGTCTGCTAGGTTCAAACTTATTGAGAACCCTGAAATGTATACACAATTTGAAGAACATAGTTACATTAATTAAGGACCTTATCAGGCCTGTTGGTAAAGCATTTCAGCCTGCTAGGTTAAATCTTATTGAGAACCCTGTAAGACGCAGTCATATACACTATACAGCCATATTCCCCACGGAGGTGAATATAATCTGTAGTAGCAATTGCGTCTACAGACCAGGGTTCCCACAAATATTCTGACAAAATTCCCTGTCTTTTTACGTTTGCTTTATATGAAACCAAAAGTTTCCGGCAGCAGTTTTAGGGCTGTTGATTCACATAAAGTAATTATCCTGAGCGAGCAAAGCAAGCAAAAGTTTTTTTAGTTTTTGTTATTTTCTTCATCTAGGAATTAACACTAACAACATCTTTAAAAAAGAATTCCCTGACTTTCCCTTGACTTTTGCTCAATTTCCAAATTTCCCTGACTAATTACAAAATCCACTGACCTTGAAAAAGAAAGATTTTTCCCTCGCAAGTGAAAACAGTATACCGCCTGTACAACATTTATAATAAATGATAACCCAACTTACTATGGAAACATGTGTATGACACTGTCAGGTATCATGTGACCAAACGATACAAGTATCCCAACATCATATTTACACGGCTCAACTTTGATTGGCCATACTTCAACTGGCAGATTCACACTCTTTGCAAATCTGTGTACAGCATGCTGAAATTGGGTGACAGAAAAGTACATTTTTAAACAACGCTTTGTATTTTTAGGTTATGTCTATGGCTTTGTTAATGGCCTAAAGATGGCACACTTAATTGAAAATGCAGTACAAGCTCTGCAAAGCAGAGTACAGTGACCTTGGCCTACCAGCCTCAAAATCCATAGGGTCCTCCTACTGTTGCTGGCATAGCTACATGTAAAGTTTAAGAATCCTGTGACTGACAAAGCTTTTGTGAGTTATTGAACGGAAACAATTTTGGTCTACAGACAGCCAAACAGACAGACTGTATAACTGTAGATAATGATTTATGTTTACACTTGAAATGTTATGCAGAGCAATAGTGATATGGAACTCCATATAGATGTCTTAGATCACCAAGGTTTTTTAGTTCACTTCTAGATCAACTACTGTAAACCTAGAAACTTTCGCGGATACAAACTTTCGCGTTTTGCCGATTGTCGGCATATTCGCGGCTACAAACTTTCGCGTTTTGCCGATTGTCGGCATATTTGCGGCTACAAACTTTCGCGTTTTTAAGTCTCCCGCGAACTCTGCGAACACTAAGTCGCATAGTGACAAAATTATTGATATTATAACCTGTCACATACATTGCTGGGTTCGTATATAATTGCTCCTTAATTATAGTGCTCACCTTCGTTAAACCCTCTCAAACACTTTTTGATGTAGATCATAAGTTACCTATTGTATTGTTTACACAAATTGCAAACTACGCTGGTAATGTTTTCACAGTTTTATTGACACTATCAGTCATTTTGTATTATGTCATACCCGGTAATAAACAGCGCTATTTACATGCATGTTCAAATATTGAATGTATTGTTAAACACGTTTCCAAGATTTTTTTCAAAGTGTTTTCATTATTGTACCGTGATCATAAAAGGATATATTCATAACTAGAACTGTCATTGAGTGACAAATAATACCCCCACAATACTGCCTTGCCACAGAAGTAGGGCAAGCTGCAACCATAAGAAAAAAGAAAACTGGACGAAAAGTTATGACACGATAATAGAAATAAGTACATTTTTATTAATCTGTAAAATGATTTATATACTAGTACCTACACATTACTTAAAAAGCTGTTGCAACTTCAGCTTTGTTATAAACTCCATCCCGAGTTTTTCGCGCTGCACACTGACTCATTGTGGTGTACAATTGTACCAGGTTATTTTTAATTGTCACAATAGATGATAAAGTTATTGTCTGGAAAAGCTAAAATATGGCTATTTTTTACTTTTAAAGGCTAAGTGTGACCTTGATCTTTGGGACAAAGACACAATTTTTGTGCATGACACACCATCTTATTGTGGTAAACAATTGTGCCAAGTTATTTTAAAATCCCACAATAGATGACAAAGTTATTGTCCGGACAAGCTAAATTATGGCCATTTCTGACCTTACAACTCCAAGTGTGACCTTGACCTTTGACATATTGATGTGATTTTTGCACATGACACATCGCCTCATGATGGTGAACAATTGTGCCAAGTTATATTAAAATCCCACCATAGATGACAAAGTTATTGTCCGGACAAGCTAAATCATGGCCATTTTTTACCTTTCAACTCCAAGTGTGACCTTGACCTTTGAGATATTGATGTGATTGTTGCGCATGACACATCGCCTCATGATGGTGAACAATTGTAGCAAGTTATTATAAAATCCTTCACTGTATGGGTAAGTTACAGCCTGGACAAACTTTTAAGACCGACCAACAGACCGACCGACCGACAGACAAAGTGACTCCTATATAGCCCCCTCTACCTATGGTAGTGGGGGTATAAAAAGTACATACACTTATCATTCCATATTTTGACACAATAGCACTTATAATACGGTCTTATAAACGTAGTACCAAAATGATGAATTTCCTTCAATAACGAGAAACTTTCGCGTTTTCTTGTCCTGGACATGTTCGCGGCTATTTACCTTCGCGGATTTTTACTAACCGCGAACACCGCGAACTTAAATCGCGCGAAATAATTTCTAGGTTTACAGTAACTAGATAGCATTTCGACTGACAAGAGTTATGCTTGCCCCGTTTTTTTCAATTGAAGACAGCAGGCTTATTCATTTCAGGGGAATATTCTGTGACAGTCAACATCCTTAGTGGATTAAAAATGTTGATATCCCTGTACAATTAAGAACACAATAGTATTAGCAGGTCTAAGAAAGTGTTATATTTACAGATTATCTGTAAATTTACACAATATCTGTAAAATCATAAATTTTGTATTCTTTAAATTTACAGATTATGAAAATCAAAGTTACCTATTTTTGGATATAAGCACTGATTTGTGTTTATTTTAATCGGGATGGTATTTATTAGACATATTATCATGTATTTCGTCAAAAAATGTCCTTTTTATTAATTTCAAAATTGAAAAATATGCAATATTTCAAAGTCAAAATTTTGGAAAATGAAGCACATTTTCTGTCTTTAATAATGATTTACTTTCAATATAAAACCAAATAAAACTGTGATTTCTGACTTAAACATGTTTTCTTGAAATTTGATGCCTCTATTCTGTAAATTTACAGATTAGATTTTCTATAAATTTATAGATATTGTGTAATTTTACAGATATTTTGTAAATATAACACTTTCTTAGACCTGATTAGTATACAAACCATCTGTGGAACAGTTACAACATCTATGGATTCTACCAAACTCCCCGAAGTTGTCCTATAAAACAGTAATAAAATATATATATCAATAAGTGAATGGTAAATTAAATGGTACATTTGACAACTAGATCAGGAGTCTACTATATTTAGTTTTAACTAATATAAATCTTTAATCAGTATAAACAGTCTGAGTTAAAAATCAAAATTTCAATCATAGTATTTATTTTCCCCAAGATACAGACAGCATCAATGATCATATTCTAAACTTTCAAAGAAAACCCCTAATAAAGCTAAACATCTTACATATTTTCATACAGGGCCTTCAGTGTCATCACAGCGATCTCATCTGTCCCAAAAAACTTTACTTTCCAAGGTGGCGATAACTTAACGTCCACGTTATCATGTGCATCGTCTACTGTATGTAACAATCGGCATCTAGTTGAAGTGTGAAACATACAATGTGTCCGCTTCACAGGTGAATTGTGTCTATTTTGAAGAAAATAAAAAGTCGACGACCATGTAGAAATCCTTTTAGTATTTAACACGTTTCCTTCACCACAGCTTTGAAGTTGTGAATAGCGTTTTATTTTATGATCACTCACTGATGTACATGTATGTTTTTGGATTTTAGTTCCACAGTTTAGAGCAGCATTATGGTGTTTAATTGATGAAATACACTTGTTATTGTCATTAAAAGGCTCCAAGGTTGATTCAGTCACACAATATTTGGGCATTCCATCAGAAGCCTCATAATATTTGGACATTCCATCTGAAGACTCACAATATTTGGACATTCCATCTGAAACCTCACAATATTTGGACTGTTTGTCCGAAGTAAATTTTGAGTCAAGGAATTTTCTAGGTTCAGTGTTAACATTCTGATGAGAATCATTATTTGTACAATCGTTATTTCCACTACTTAAACACTTATTTGAATGCTCCTGTAAAAAGGTGTAATTTGCTTGACTGTCACCAAATATCTCCATAACACCATGATCACAGTTTCTGTTTAATAAAGTTTCAGACTTTGAATTGTCACGGTTAAATCCTATTTTGGAATGGTTGATCATGCATGTGGAGGTGGGCACTCTGAAAGTACATCCCAAAATATTAGGATCAGTTTGAAGCCTTGTGTATATATGCTTAATGACTCTGGCATTGGCAGTACAGGTGTTTTGTTTCATGTTGGAGAGGATCCTATGAATGAATTGTCTATGAACAAGAGGACATTGTCTGCACATTTGACACATCTGAAGCATCTTCAAACTTGACATCTGAAATTTAAATAAATGAGAAATATTTACTTTGCATAGATCTGTATATAAGTACTTGGACAGGACTTGAGCGAAAAGCTCTTAAGTGGATTATTGTTGAGTTCTTTTTTACTGTAGCCAAATAGTATTTTAAAATTAGAACACAAAGCTGATGCCCCACTGATCCAGTCAATTGAAACCATGGTCGGAACCACAGGAACGGTTATGTGATTGGATTTTTCAAATGTCCCAGGATTGCCGTGAGAATGTGGGCGTTTCATGTGTGAGTCAGTAGCAAGGGGATGGGCGGTAGACAGCGGGCGAAATGGACGCGTTTAACCTTCCAGCTTCCCCTACTCTTCTGGGGGAAAATGTTGGGGGATTGTGTCTCCCAACCAATGCCCTGGGATTAATATTTAGATGTCAGGGTCCGGGGAAATACTTGAGATTTTTACATCAGCTGTCCCCTGCAGGGGGTTTTGACAACCAAAAAGAAAAATCTCCTCCCATCCCGTAAAAATAGCAGGTAATTAAAGTTGTGACTTTTTCACTGGTTTCAAGCAAAAGCAATGTGCTGTGATTTGACATAGCTCCTGCATGGCCATGGGTTCGGGCAAAGACCTAAAGGCTAAATTTAGGTACTTGGTTCAGAGAATGGGGGGGGGGGCATGATTTCAATTAACTCTGACATGGTGTATATCTCAACCAGTGAACAATTAGTCCAACAATCTCGACTTAGAGACTATCCTGCAATGCAGATAAAGGTCAGAACTTAAAAAATCTCCTAGCAGATTTCCCCACATTTAGTGAACAATCAGATTATCAATCGATTGAAAACGTCTGAGTAGGTTTAAATGATTTGAGTATGTTTAATACACTAGAAAATTAAGAACATACACGATGACATTCTAAAATATTCGAATTAACCATAATGTTTACGAACTGTTCATGAGTATCCGAAATATTGTGTCCGAAAACATTACTACTTCAGCACTGATTTCAATGTCAACGAGTCATTTACAACCAATTTACCGGATTTATAATGGGAAACGTATTGGGGATATAGTTTGGCCATAGATCCGTATCAGCCATACAATTTTAAGCCTCTTACCTTCAATTTAGTTCATAAAACTGCCAAACACAACCTCATGTCTTCTGTAACGTTCACACCACGGATCGTATTTTAGAATATGCGTCCCAGTAATGAGCTGTACTTTTCTCCCATACTGATACACTGATGGACTTATACAAACAAATCGCCCATATGGATTATCCGGTGGCGAGGATAAATAAATGCATTAAAATCGAATTGAAATTACTGTCTGATTGTTATATAAATTATAAAGTATTATTCCTTCATCACTTCGGTCCACGGTCCGGTCATGAATCAGAGTAGCGTGCAATATGTTACCGGTGGATTATGACAGATTTATGTTGTATTGATCAATATGAATGAATTAATTAACTTTTATTGTGTTCGACTGTTTAGTGTTAGACTATTTATTCCTTGGATTCTTATGACCCCTAACTGCAAAAAATCAAATACACAGCATTAGATTTCATTTGATACCCAAAACCCGTGTATGGTTTAAATACCAATGCAATTGTAATTCTTTAATTTAGAATAAAACAATTTATTGCGGATATATCTGGCAGAATGATTGATATTCATTAAATGTTTTACAATAAAAATTCAGACATAGCCATGGAAAGTTAGCACTCACTAATCAGAATTTTCAGAATGACCCTCGTATCAGATCTCTACAAACGCTGTAAGGAAATGGTCCACTGTGGTTTTTTGCGGGGGGAGGCTTGAATTACATACGAGACTACAGTGGCTTATCAGATGGTGTAATACTTAATAAATCAGGTGAACATTTGGGGATGTCACTTAGTGGGTAGGTATTCGACCTCTGTAAGGGAATAAGAAAATTAACCATCGTTAATTTATTTACTTGACGACGTTTCGCCTAAACGGCTTCATCAGGTCATAACAATTTTTTTTTACCTCTGTAAGGGGAAATAACTACGCACGATATTTGATTATATGCAATGTCACGTGAGAAATGGTGTGAAAAGTAGCATGCAAGTATGGTTTATTTATGTGTCTACCTTTGTATTATACGTAATTAGCCCCGGGGTAAATTTAACAATGGAAGAATAAACATATAACTCAAACATTTCTTTCTTTTTGTTTTATTTCTTTAAATTTATAATTAAGTATAACGAAACTTTGACAATATGTTGTTTAATTCAGGCTTAAGCGTTTTATTTAATTACAACACATGTACTTATAGATCTGAATTGTTTGACATGTATACTTATTTATCAATGCATTTTCGGAACGAAGTCTACATTCAGTCATTTAGCAATCGTATATAAAGTGTTTCATTTGTTCGTAGCCCAATTCACAATTGCCAAGCATTTTGGCGTTGTCTGTTTTGCTGGGCTTGATCCTCGGTTGTTTCCCTACACACCTTCTTCCCTCCTAGATAAGAAGGGGTGGCCTTGGAGCTCGTCTTTGTCTTAGCAGCATCGTCTCAGTGCTTGGTGTTTTTTTTTTAAGTTTGTCACTTAATTGAGACGAACAAACTACCTGGCGCGTGTATATGGTCGCACGGTCATGATATGCTCTCTGTCCGATTCCCTTAAATATTCTTTTAGACATTATAATTATTATCAAATAGCTATTAAATTTTTTATATCGTTTCTGTCTTAAAATTTAACCTCAATAATACATACGACAACGTTAAATTGAGTTGTTCGATTTGATCAGGTCATCACTGTTATTTTATTTTCCCAATTTTAAAATTTGTGTTTGAGAGCATATCATGATTCGCAATCGAGATATTAAGCGTCAGCATGCTATGAAATAAAACCCATGAACTGCACATACATATAATGATTGATGTTTGCGAAATTCTAGAAGTTTATATATTTAATATACCCCGACTGCACCAGTTTGGTGAATTACCTCCCTTTAATAAAACTGCATTTATGCAAATTTAAAACCCTGAATGCAGTTATTAAGAAAATCTATATATCAAATTCAAGCTAGGGTGGGGGTGGGTGAAGTTAGTACACATACTAACTTTTTAAGGGAGATACTCTTCGTTTGTTTTTTGCATTACGTAAAGTACCGGAAACAAACGAACACGACTCGGAACTATGTCGGAATTGGCCGAATGACGGAAATCGGCTAAGCATTATGTTCCGAATCAAATCATGGACTGTTCATATACGTCATCTCTGGTCAAGTCTTAATAAATGGAGGAAATGTCAATTACTTTGATCAGATTGATAATAGAAATGAACACATATTACGAAATACATATTCATTGAAATGGAACTTCTTCGCCTCATGCTTTGGCAATTGCTAAGTTCGTAAGAACATGCCAATTGTTCCCTAACAAAATACCAGTCGATTCACTAAGTAATTCTAATGAGGGAATTATTCCATTCGAAAGGGTAGCAGCGAATACCATTAACTCAGGTATACCCAGTTAAACCTAGATAAACATAGTTTACCTGCTGGAAGATATATAGTATATTTACAACCGTCCTCATTTGACTTTGAAAGAACTGCACAGTCATCGATGATCAATAAAGGAGGCCAGACTTGTCGCTAGTCTGAACTGTTACATTATAAATATATATCGATACTAACTTTATATCCGTCTTCGTAAACATACATCCTCGATAACTCAGGGGACACTCCGCTCCTGCTCTCGCGACATCGATGTAGCGATTTCGTGTGTGGAATCACCGCTGGGTTATTGAGAATGGTAAACATTAATTTGATGTGTTTACAATCGAAAAAAACCCATTACACTCGAAGTAATTCAACATAACAGTTTAATTATAAGTAGTCAAATTAGTAGAAACTTGTCGAGAGTTTCTCTTTAATCTTCGTGTGTTACTTCCTTGTGTTCAAGACTAAGCGAGTCTTGGTTGTTATCCTGTTTGCTGGACCTGAGTGTGGCTGTTAGGTTCTCTTGTATAGTTAGGCCTTAAAGGCCTTTCTTGGTTATCAGCGGGGTATATTGGCTGATAGGTGTTAAAATCATAATCATATAATTATGTTGTAATTAATATCAGATTATACCATGTAATCAGCAGGTTATAGTTCCAAGTACTGTTTATACCAGGAACACTAGCTAAAGCTCAGTTGGTGGTAATTACCTAGATGGTTAAATGTATGATAAGTTATGCATTCACAAAAAATTAATGTATATGCAGTATACTTTTAGCAATTTTCTTGAGCATGACTTGGTAGAGCTGGAGGTTCAATGGTCTCTGACATTATGTAATAATTATTTATGTTTTTAACATAATTGCTGGTTTCATCAAAACATATTATATTATAATATGGATCACTAGCTATAAAAATGTGAATACATGATAAATAGTAATGTATGATACGACAAATGTACCATACATGATTGTTTCAATTAGTAGTACTTCGGCATATTTGTTTCAAAAGCTCACTCTGCTCAGTGAAATGTTCTGTTATTCAATTGCTCCTGTCATGCTGATATATCAGGACTTGGACATCAGAAATTAGCCAGGATTAGCACATAATGATAGGCTATAAAATTACATATAAGAGCATGGTATAATGTATTACATGTAACAGAATTTCCGGCTGACCTGGCTTTTTGCTGTTGGTCAAGCCATTTTGAGAAACTCCAAACAAGAAATTGGCACACAATGCTGAAATTCAGCACTGTTGTTAGATACAAGAGACAGATGTATGCTAATTGATGTTGTATGCCACGGAATATAAGATATATTTATCCCACATTATTTTTTATCTGTATAAAAATCGTCTCTTCTCAATGTGTACATAATTAATTTTTGATGCATTGTGGTGAAAGTCATGTGTCGAGTATAATGATATATCTTTGTATTTATATTCTCAAAATATAAAAGAATATCAGGTCTGATTTTTTGTAAATTATATTCCTTAATTAAATGTCAATTAAAGAAATCATTGAATTCAGCAATTTTGACCATAAACAAGTGATTAGGAAAATTTTCCATTGTGCTAATGGAAACTTCATTCTCATTGAATATTACGGCTATTCTGTAATTTCTTTGTGAAATTGGGTCATCCTACATTTTTCAGCCGGGACTTGGATTTTTTATTGTTTCTTAGGCTTAGATATATATGTGTGGGCATTGCTCAGGGTAGATGTGTTGTGGTGTTTCTGATTTCTGTGCTTGGCTGGTTAGGTTGAGTGCTACCTTACCTGTCTGATTTTCTCATACCTTTTTTCAATCAAACTGATGTTGGCATGACATTGCAAAATTTTAATTGACAAAGAAATATTAAGACATTATAAATATCAGTATCCAAATGCATCAAACACAAAATGCAGTTCGAATTTCCAAGACCTAACATTTTTCCAAGAGATATCAAAATAATAAAATATCTTAAATTGTCCGATTTTGTTCAAACTAAGTGTATTTTAATCGAAATAAAATGTAGTTTTCTAAAATAAATAAGTGAACTCACTGTTCTTTCCAGACTTAAAATGTTTAAAAACATCTTTAAAAATCAAATCCAAGATGTTATCAGACCCCCCTAATGATCACAGGTCACTGACTGGGAACATTCCAGATGGTCACCCACAGTCTTTCTGCCACTGAAATAATTACTGCAATAACTACCCCAGTAGCCTTTATTAACACCTATCAGCCATAAAGTTTCCAATGGAAACTGGGCAGTATCAAGAAAGGCCTTTAAAGTCTTAAAGTCCTTAAATTATTCAGGGCCTGTAATTTGGAATGACATCCCAAAACAAGTCCGCACTTCCAAAACCCTTCAACAATTCAAAAGGTCCTATTTGCAGTGGTTTTACACAGGACTCACTACATGATATATTATTTAGTTTTATATAATACACACTACAAAATTACATCCATAAACTACATATTTGTTTTTATGGATACCATTATCATAATGCTGTTACGTTTGTACTGTGTTCTGTTTCTTGATTATTGACTAGTTCTGTTATATTTTATCTTCTGTTCATCAGTATTATGTATTTCTGTAAATTGCTGTATATATATTTCATGTTGATGTGGACCATATTGAAAATTAATCTTTAACCAAATATGCAATCCACTATAAATAAAGTCGTTATTATTATTATTATCTAAAAGTTCTAGATCTTATATATTATAATATCAATTAAAGAGCCTGCATTTGTTTCATGAAAAATTATATTACACAATGTACAAACCGATCGCCCTTGTGACCGAGTAGTAAGTCAAACTATCCGAAAGATTCTGAATCGAGGATGATAAACATTATTTTGATCAGTTTACAATCGAAAAAAACCCACATTACACTCGAAGTAATTCAACATAACCATTTAATTATTAGCAGTCAAATTGGTAGAAACTTTTCCATAGTGTTTCTCGCATGTTCAAGTGTGTCTTGGTTGTCATCCTGTTTGCTGAATCTGAGTGTGGCTGTTAGGTTCTCTTGTATAGCTAGACATCTTTCTAGATCTTATACAGTACAGTATCAATCAAACGGAGCCTACATATGTTTCATGAAATCTCGAAATATTTAAAACATATAACAAGTCGATCGCCCTTGTGAGAAATATGGTAAACTATCCCAAACCTTCTGAATAACGTTAGTTGAACGTTGTGTAAAATAAGCACATTATTGCAAAATTACTCTGCTCTTTGTCGATCCGGGTTTTTTTTATTCGTCCGTCCGTCCACACGAAGCTTGTACGCAGCTATAATTATGTATCACAACGGCCGCATAATCTTTATGAAACACGATTTTTGCAGCTTGCAATATAAATTAACCAATAAAACCTCGTATGGTGTAATAGGTTGACAAGTGGTCTAGTGTTAAGAGCCGAATGTTGCGCGTTCGATCCCATCCCAACCGGACCGGAAACTAGGCATGCTTTTTTCAGTGTTTCCTACCTAGAACACATTATACTTCACTTATAGTCTTTCGGATGTGACTTTAAAAACCTAGGCCCCATGTATGATGCTATACACCAGGCACGTAAAACATCCATAGATGCTTCTGAAAATGGGGCAATGGAAAATGCAATATACCCCCCCAAAAAACCCCACTAAAATAACCAAATCTCTTCTGGGGGCCTCGCCCATATGGATCATCTGGTGGCAAGGATAAATAAAACAATACGAAAGTTTGATGTATATTCTATCACACAGTTGGAAGACACTCTTTTTGACGACATGATTGAATTTGTAGGCAAGCCAGCAGAAAAGCTATCAAAAAGGGGGACACATTACTCAAGTTCCTAACCATCTATCAAACTACTCAGTGCTCTCCCTTTGCCGCTAGGTCAGATAATCGCTACCACCATGAATTGTCGAATAACATTAATTCGTGGGGGTTTTCATTTCAGTTAATAGATACAAGGGTCAAAATTATTGTTCGATGGGATTTAATTTGGTGGTAGAAGATGAACCACGAATTCCACGAAGATTAACCCCATGAAAATTAATGATTTTACAGTATTGTGATTAAAGCATAGAATTCGAGTGATTATCGGCCCTTAAATCTCAAATATTGTAGCAAGTAGTATTCATCTTGTGTTCTGCAATACTAGTATCATGAATAAAATTATTCTAGTAACATTCTAATTTTTTGAAACTGAGACTGAATAGAAGCTTATCGGTTCATCTTATCAAAAACATGAAATAGATGTACTTGTATTATATCATAGAAGGATTTGATGACTTTCTAATAGGATACTGGTACAAATGTATATCTTCAATGGATACATCCGATGTATAGTCTTTAACGCATTGTTTAGTTTAGTTTAATCATATCACTGGCTTTAGAATGAGAAGGTCGTAACTACTACTTACGACCTTATAAGACTCATACATGTTTGAAATTTGCATTACAATGCGCTTCTTATGGACATATTTTAATGAAAACCCAAACTTGTCATGTTGACCAAACTAAAGAGTAATTATCAGACTTACTTGTTTTCTCAAAATATTGATTTTGTAATTACGACGCTCTCATTCTAAGCCAGTGATATTTTATTGCATGAATTTTTACAACATTTACAAAGGATTTACTTAATATACAATCAGTTTCAACAAATAGAAGCATGCATTAATGTAAACCATAAAAACGTTTACAATGCTACACTCATTTCAACATTAGATATCGGCCCTCTTTGAATAATTCTTACTGCTCAAGAGAAATTGGCAATACGTCCATATATAGGACACGGATGCACCCACTTGCTATTTGATACTAGATCATGTATTAAACCATAGGCCTAAGAAATTATATCACAAAAATCGTCTTAAACATCCCCAAATTTTCACCGTCATTCGTTAGATAAAAATATACATGTATATATATACTATATTGAATCGATGGATGAAAAAATGGGGAAGTAAAAATTGTCGTTTGTGACATTATTTCTTAGGCCTGTGACGCAACTTCGTAGTACTACAGGGCCATTTTAACTTGGCTATTTCATGGAGCAGTCAATCGTCTGGTTCTCGCGATATCCCCCGTCTCCGATATTACAGGAGTATAGCTTGGAGAATTTTACCCGAACCTGACCTTTAGATTAGCATAATAATAATAAGAACCTTGTAATATATTCCTACATAAAGGCCAGGCTCAGGTCAAAATAGCCAAGTTATACCATAGAAGTGACGTAAGCTTGGGACGGTAACCAACTATTAGTATTACCTGTTCCACGATACAGTTCAGTCGAAAAGGCCAATTGTTTTGTACAGTTTATTGTCATAGTTGCAAATGAAACACAATGTTTGGAGAAGGTTCAGACGAATCTGTCGTTGTATCAGGATCTGGTAGAGGCAATCATTTGGCATTGAGAGCTCTCATTGTCCGTGATATACATCTCTTCATTCAACAAATCTAAGGAAACTATTTCGCGCAGAGAATTGCTGTAAAAGTCACTTATATCGCGTGGTAGGGGTGGAACTCTTTCGTTATGTACGCGTTTTGGTTGAATTCCACTTCAAAACCTAAATCCCTTCCTACATCGATCTGCGAAACAAGGGGTTTCCTTTTCAATTTTGTGCAAGCAATACATCAGTCAGTTTCAACCACGCTCCCAGATGGGCGGTCGATACCTGAAGAATGATCGTGTTTTTACCTTCAAGCTTGCACCACACTGCCGGGGAAATGTGGGGGATTTTTTTCTCCAAACCAATACCCTGGGTACAATATTTAGTTGTCTGTGACCGGGGAAATACCGGAATTTTACCATCAGCTGTCACCAGCACTGTGGGGGAATGGTGAGGACTTTGACAGCCCAAAAGTAAAAACCCCCGTCCATCACCGGGGGTGGGGCAACTGACTGATGTACAACGAATTCGAATATATCTTCCGGCGAAATGGCGTTTTACTAAAAATCTACGAAATTTAATTCAAACGAAAGTAGGTTATTTTACAGTATTTCATATTCACCAGTAAACTATTTATACACAATTGTGTGTTGCTAGCATCAATTCCATGCCGAACTAAATTAAGAACAAACCAAAATTGATAGCATTTTCAGACGACATAATAAAACCAGAACGAGGCATTGTTTTGTATTCGAGACATTCCGAATATACATTGTTTAGACTACGGTGCATTGTGCCAATCTGCTGCACCGATAAGTTAGGTAGCCCTACACCTATACTCTCTTTATATCGGAGTATAGCCCAACTCTGTCGAATTTCTAGCTTGTCTATTGGAGTCTAGATTCTACTAAATATCGTTTGATCTACCAGAACTGCGCGAGTGGTCTTTCGTTGTAATATAATTTTTTGATTCGTTTTCCGTTCATGGAATTTATAGATATCAACTACTCTTACAATACAACTTTCTGAGTTCCTTTCCGTTCATGGAATTTATGGATATTCATTGAAATAAAATACTCGTGAAGGAATTACCTACTCATATAATATAGTAATAGTGATTCCTTGATGCGGATTAATAGCGTCTATGATAAACTTAATATATCCGAAGGTATGTTTTATTTGGTTTATGCTTTTCAAACTTCTTTTTCAATAATTATTTTTTTCGTAATTGATTATAATTGATTTTGAAAATTCGAAACTAACTTGTAAGCTGCCAATTAAATGAGAAAGCATATTTGCCTGGAATGGTGTTCATGAAAAGATTTGTATTATCAATTAGTCTTACGTTTATAAGATATTTTGCAGGACATGGGCCAACTGGGAAATATTGCACAGCCATACAATTATGAGTAATGCAGGAAATACAAATGTATTTTTAAATAATTAATATAAATTGTAAGATATGTGTCTTAAAATCAGGTACTTGTAATAATTTTTATTGATTGAATTAGAACTGAAAAAAAAACTGCTCAAAATTTGATAAGGGTATAGTGCTAAGAAAGTATTAAAAAGTTAAGAATGTACATACATATACTCGTACCAGAGGCCTAAGAAATTATTTCACAAACCCCCCCCCCCCAAAGTTTTAGCATTTCAAATTTGTTCACTCATTGGTTAGATAAAATAATACATGAATTGAATTTTATGCCGAGCATAGCATTTATTTGCTTTATTTCTACAGTGTATAAGATACCATTATTGAATGGATGACAAATAATTTCTTATGGCTGTGCTCGTACAAGTATATGTATAACGGAGATAAAATCAAACGGACACATGCTTCGTCAATGATTGAAAACAATCCCGTGCAACCAGATGCACTCAAATGGATACGGGTTTGGTATAACAATGGTCTTGAAATCTAATGTTTGATTTTGGCTCAGACACTTAGTCTTTTCTGAAACGCTTGTCAATGCATCCAACCTAATTTGAGATAAACAGTAACCGTTAATGTTTGTGACCCAGTGGTAGTCTCGTGTGTATAGTTATTGTATACTGGGCAGTTTTTTTTGAAAACATGGTACTGTTACGTTTATGGCATATCACTGACCGACAGAAAGGTCTAAATAATTACATGTATAATCAAGCAATTGTTCAAATGTTATTTTTTTTTCATTTTCGTTTAACCAGCGTATCTTTCATGTGAAATAAAGTTAGTCTAAACTAACCAATGAATGATGAGAATATATTTTTTCAACTTTCTAACAGAAAAAACACGTGATGTTTTTTATGCATATGTATTAGTTAATTTATAACTTAGGTAAGAGATAGGGCGGCTGACGCTGTGAATCAGATGGTTATCATGATAGAAAAAATCGTATGTTTTTTAAACTGTTTTCTCTTTTTACATCTTGTTTTATAACTTACTCTTCAACACTCAATGCAATCATTATTCTGTTTTATGCACATTCCACGAATTAATCTTATCAAATTTTTGTTTGAGGTTGATGACACAGTTTATTGAAATCTTATCACTGATTTTCAATAAGTAGGTCCATTACGAAAAGAAAAAAAATGAAAATGTGACCTTTTCAGATTTAGTTTCAGTTTGCCTCAAAAGTTTGATATATCATTCAGTAACCATGCCTGAAAATCTTGAATACAACACTTTCTTAGTTTTTGTGTAATGATCGTACAAACACAGGTTGGTAGAAACTAATTCTAGTACTTACTAAACCTACGTTACCACAGCCTCATGGTGAATTTTACATACTTATTTGAACTAACACGTCACAAATGACATTTAACTTAGTATAATCGAAAAAATTATGTTTAGCAATACCAAATTTGTTAAGGTCTGAATGTAATGATCAACTAACTAACATGAAGTCCACCAATATATTGGCATTAATATATTGATTGTAAACAAAATACGTTCAGTATGTTGATGCTTTAACTTCAATTCAATTATAAGCTGCTTGGTGGTGTAATAGTGCGTCAATCGATATTCAACTTTGATATTGAAAACATTGATATCAAATGAACCATTTTTCAAGCCATAGACTTGTAATTTAGATAACGTATGCCTAACAGAAACACTCAACCAAATGACAACGAAGGTTTTGTATTATCATATATACATTCAAAAGAAGCATACTATTTCAATCTAAAGAACTATTTAATGTTCCGAACTAGAATATACAAGTACATCAATGTATAACATAACATTAATAATGAATATTTAGTGCTGCTTTATTAAAAAAATTACGAAAATATGTTTCAAAGTCATACCTGAAATGCCAGCATTTACTTAAAACAAACAGTACAAGCCAAAAGGCAAACGTATTTAAACATATAAATCGTTTTTAGGGTGTTTCTTATTTCAGTTTACTATAAAAGAAATTATTGTATCATTTTTTGATGTGCTACATGTTGATATCGTCCAGAATGAATATTTCAACATAGTGGTAACGAAGGTTTTCTAAGAATCAGAATATAATAGGTTAACATCTTTTTTAGAAGACCGGCAAGTATCTAAGTTTTTTGTACGTTTACATGCATGTTGAAATGAACAAGTGACATATGGCCACTTAACTAAAACATAATACCAAAATGGCAAAAAGAAAATGTCAATACAAACATGGTGGCCGATAACGAAGGTTTGGTGATATCACTACAGTTCAGTATACATTGAATACATGCTCAAAATACACTATCTTTCTCTTTCACTATTTGTTAACAATGACTCTGACTTTCCTGTAGCCTGTGGAGCATCTATCCTAATTGGTATTTCACAAAACTTCCGCCAGACAAACTCTTCATTTCTATGTCAATGGAAAAACTGCTTCTTAGTTTCAATAAATGTCTCTTCACACTCTTCATCGTCTGTATCAACTATTTTGTCACTAAACCAGATATCTTCATGCACGACAGGAACATGATAAACAACTGCATAGTTCATGCAATCCAACAAGCCGGTGTTCTTTTCTTCTTGTACTTGATGATGCATTCATAGCTGTCATTTAAACATTTTTCTTTGTTGTTTGTTTCTATTTAATTTCTCTCTTTCTGACAGATCAGAGGAAATGCATAGTAATGACGCACTCTTTCTCGCTACTGACAAGGACAGTCTGCATCGTGTTACTCTTTCAGGCGTTAACACTATACTATTTGGAAGGCAACTTTACTTTTCATTATATTAATTATAACCCATATGAAAAATAAACCTTCGTTATCATTATGAAACCTTCGTTGTCGTAAGTATAAACCGAATTGTAACACTTTTCAGATATCAATGCGCTATAAAATTTAACAAATGGTGTAGTTCTATGATATAGCTATAACAAGGTTGATGTTGCATATGGGTATTAGATTCACTGGTCTAACAATCACTTACAGAACACAAAACTATCACAAATTTTACCGTACATTGACCTGCTCATTAACGAACCATAACGGATCACACTGCGAACTTTGTTATTGTACCAATTTCATACCTATGTAACAGCTGCTTTAATGCAATGGAGTAAAGCGTGTACATACACGATGCAATACCACTTTTTCACCAGAAATAGAGGTAAAACATTCGTTATCACTTGATAACGAAAGTTTCATTAATTTAAACTCAATAGTTATACAAAAAGGAGACACAACGCTCCTTATGTCTATGTTTACCTTAGAAAAGCGTAGTACTGTGCGAACGTTGTCATAGTTTGATACCAGTTCAGACAATCTTAATGGCAAAAAAATTCTTTGGAAAGAAAGGTATAAATACTCACAATTTCAGTATGAAATATAGGCCATGTTTTATGACATAGCTCGATGATTTCGCCTTCTAGTATGCTAACACTTCAATTAGCCCCACTGAATAGTGATATAACTATAATCTGCAGCCTTTTTAGCTTAAATTTCAAATTTGGGTAACGAAAGTTTAAATCACGAAGGTTTAAATACCGCACAAAACAGAACTCAGCTTAACGTATAACACCGTGTTGAACATAAGTTTGGTCTGTATTCCACCAATAGGGTATATTTGTTTGTGTAAACAGCCTGGCATGAGTTAATTTAAGGATCAATGTGTATATCATATGATCACGAATGTTTTACTCTATTACTTTTGTGTAAAAGTAGATAAATGACAATGTACGTTGTTCGCTATTCTAAATTAATTTGCCTATACCCATGGTCCTATTACCGTATGGAGTCTTTGGTGGTGTTCATAATGATGTTTCGGTGGTCGTTAACACATTATTTGTTGGTTTGCTACGCTATATTAATGAGTACTAACGAAGGTTTTTTCAAATGTAAAAATCCCGGCGACACATAGAACTTGTTAAAATTTGACACTAAAATTGGCAATGAACGTCATATTTGCTTAAGAATTATTGAAAGGGAGGGTTGATCTTGAAGTCAAAACAAAAAATATCGTTTCAAACGAGTGATTGTTAGAAGGAAACATCGTTCATTTTGGTATTTTGAGTCGGCGACAGTAACGAAGGTTTAAATTTTGATAGATGTTCTCAAAATTTGACCTTTTTTTATGGATGATGGAAAAGACTTCTTTATCGCAGTGTTTAGTATGATGTTATAACCTTCTGCAGAGACACAATTGTTAACATTCTAGTGGTCTGTTTATTAATAATACCGCGGAACATGGAATGGACCTACTTATTGAAAATCAGTGTATACTATTAGTTTGATCATATCAAAATACTCAAACAATAAAAAGGAGACTTGTCAAGTTTGACTGATTTTATTAGTTGCAGAGCATCTCTGTCTGTCGGATATGCAGACTACTGTATCATTAAAAGAGTGTAAAACTAAACAATTTTTTTTTTGAAAACTTATATTTTTCTAGAACCTAAATTTTGAGGGAATTTGTCATTTTTTTAAATTTATTTTTCATTTCTTTTTCAATGATACTGTCACCTGTGGTCGGATATGCAAACTAAAGACATTTACATTCCGTCTAGATAATAAGGCCACCTCACACTCACGACATCACATACTAGGTCAATATTCACTACTTACCCATTTATCTTACCTCAGGATAAAGGCCATCTCAATAATGAATAACATCCAGCTTTCAATAGTACAAAATATTGAGGATACACAATGCAAAATATTACACCTATCTTACAGACCAGAAAAGTCAACAGCGACTACTATTGCAATATGATATTTCAGTTAGAAAATTAAACATTTAATTACATTTAACCTACTAAGGGAGACCTCCTGTCAACCATACTGCAATGATAAGGTAGTGCAGCGACCATGTTTAGCCCCTAACGGATATGACGTCATAAGAGCTGGTAGCCGCGTTTGCTGTGACAACTGTAGATAAAACTTGGCACCAGCTATCCATTACGTCATATCCGTTACGACTAAAATTTAAATATGACAACTGCATTTTCACTGTATGTTTTTTTCGAGGTAAAAGGACCCGCTTGCCAAATACTGAAATCACGTGTCTATGCCAAAATATTTTGCATGCTTGTCTAAATGTTATAGATACATGTTTGTACACCAATATTCCCATCAACTACACCCCATACACAACCCATGCTTTCTTGATACATGTGATATTTATCATAAAATATTTATAAGTTTTGTTTTATTTCAGATACTCGTGTCTGTGATGTAATGAATAAATTCCACAACATTAACCCTTATGATACGTTGTACCATTATTAGTGGTGCAGTACTCGGATAATTAATTTTCGGATAAAATTTCGCCAAATTTGGATTACTTTACTTTGTTCATGATGGAGTGCAGAAAAGTGAATATTTTGTTATTATTAACATGCGTCTTCAGTGTGAACGTATGTGTCTTTTCACAGCGATGTATAGATATTCAGAAAACTGGAATATGCAGCAATCAACCATACAACCAAACAATGTTCCCTAATTTATTAGGCCATGGAAATTTCGCCGAAGCCAAAGCCGAATATGTGGAGTTTCAACCACTTATAAATATAGGATGTTCGGACCAATTGGAGCAGTTTTTGTGCTTCTTGTACCTACCTGTGTGTACTATGCTTGACCGACCGATTCCGGTGTGTAGGTCGTATTGCGAAGAAGCGGTCACGCAAAAATGTCGAGATTTCTTAAAACGTGTGAACATGCGGCCAAAACAATTCGAATGTGCGCAATACCCAAGTAACGCACTGTGCATCAATAAAGACAAGACTATATCCGATAATCATGAATATAACGGACCTATAACCAATTCTAACACAAATATATATGATGGGAATGGCAGATATGAGGAGTCAATGGAATCGGCCGAAGGTAAGTGTCCATACCGATTGTTATTGTTTATTCTTGTTTCAGTGGGTTTTCGCCGATTTTTTCGACATTTTGTTATACAGTTATACCGCGTTATCTCGAGGACTGTTCGAGACAAGCCAAATGGTCGAAATAACCCGGGAGCTCGACATATCGGTGTGATATAAGTATACAGCATATATTAAGCAAATTCGCCGGGACTTTGAAATTTGCTCGAAATAAAACGGGTGGTCGTTGTATCGATGCTCAACTTAACGAAGTTTTACTGTATATGGCGACCGATACTTACATATTCAGTTAAGTCGACCCGCTTAGCTCAGTCGGTAGAGCACCAGACTTCTGATCTCGGGGTTTTGGGTTCAAATCCCGGATTGACCAACTACAAATTTACTAATAGTCTTTCAGATGAGACTTCAAACCTATGTCCTATGTATAGGTCATAATGTGTTATACACCTGGCATGACAAGAACCAGTTGTGTCTTTGGAACAACCCCACCTCTTGTATTTGCACTATCCCCTGAAACCTAAAATGACTTTAACGTTAACTCTTCCGGGGGACCGCGCTTATATGGAATATCCGTGTCATTTATGAAAACAAAGCGTAAATTTGATATTTTTCTTATTTATTTTTCGTGTTTCTCTTTATCAATAATTATACTTATATTTCGGATATCGGATGAATTAACTGTGGTAAGTCACACTCTCTGACGATATCGTGGTTCATCATAAATAATAACTTAAAAGTATTGTTAGTGACATCAGGACTGCGGCGTTCTTCATTAAAATAACGATGAACTAGTATTTGCAAGAACTGCGTGAATTGCAATTTACACGTATATCATGTACAAATATAACGTATGCGAGACCTACCCGAAGAGTTCTAGCTTAACAGTCGGATATGCGCTTTTTTATACATTCAGAGCAATTTGGAACTGCTATGCGCATGCTGGCATAATAAGCTACAACGGATTTAATACACCGTCTCATCATTTCCTCTGTTAATTTAATATAAAAGGCTAATAAGGCCACTGAATATAGTGTTAGTTTATTGTGTCAGACTTGTACAGCGTAGATACGCTGTGTCATTTTGTCAGTTTATGTTGTTTTAATTCTACATAAAATACACGAACGTGCGGTGGAATAAAATTGATACTAAGTATGATGGTGAATAAAAGATATTGTCCATTATTTTTCTATCATATTTTCTACTCTGCATCGTACGATTTCGCGAATCGCATATTTGACATCGTAAGTTCGAGTTTTCACCATAGACTTTGAATTTCGCCTATTCGATTTTGAAAATGATCGTACTATCGCATTTTCGTTAGTGTATACTTATTTATTTAAGATCGATTGTAAAACAAGTTTTTCCAACTTATATTAATCGCTCTCGACCCTTCATTTCTGATGTTATCAATCAACACGAGTGTATGAGAGAAGAGAAGCCAGTTTCTCTTATACAGTGTATGCTGAGCATCTAGCAAGGGATTTTCTGGTACAATTTTTATTTCGTCTTGGGTACGACACGGCCCGGGATCGAACCAGTGACCTCCCGCACTCGAAGCGAACGTTCAATCACTAGGCTATCGAGGAGGCAGTGTTGCCTAGAATTACTTCTATTAGCTAGTATGGCAAGTTGATATTCCAAGCAATGAGGACCACTATGTATATGCAAAGGCTTAAGTGCCCGGTGTTGTTTTTTTGTATTGGTGGGTCGGAAAACAACGAGCATATTAGTTAAGGCCTCAGCATGATCAGGAATCATCCCTTGCAGTAATCATTCAACTTATGGTTCTACGTTAGATTCTAACGTCTGTAATTATATCATTCAATACGATAGTCTTCATCGCAAATACATAGAATTTGATTCATAGAGCGGGGTATTGTAAACTCATTTAATTTCAATGGGATAACAATTCGTGGTTTTAGTACAAAACGGGAACCAGATTAAAGTGTCGCCTAGGTATGCATTCGAAAACCATCCAACGTAATGTTGGTATGCTGATGGATATGTCATACATGCACTTCCACTAACCGCGAAATTAGCAAACGCGATTTAATTTCGCCGAGGTCATGAGTGGTAGAAATTCGCGAAATAAAGAAATTTAGTAGCTGCGAAAGTGTTCAATACAATAATGTGGACAGCGCGGGCGCCTTAATAAACGCGACAATAAATGTTTAGTCGCAAATATGCCGAAGATCGCCAGAACGCGAAAGTTAGTATTCGCGAAGGGAAATTGTTTTACAGTACTCGGAATTCGACTCCTGGAGGGGGAATTATGTACAGCGCTAGACAAAACTGCAACAAATGAAAGCTCAGTCTGAAACGTACCAAATTCGTAATTATGATAATACACATGTAAGTCTACGCAATTAATAACAATATCAAATAATAGCAGTAGCAATAAGGATATAATAAGTTTGATAATATTTAATCACAGTACCTTGCAATCATATAAATAAGTATTGAGATAAATTTACCCACACCCATCCGTTCCCACGCCAGACAAATTCAGTTGGTCCTGACAAGCAAGACCAATTTACTTCAATTCATTCGTTGCCTTCAGCAAGACCAATTTCCACAAATTCATGTGTTGCCTTCAGCAAGACCAATTTCCACCAATTCAAGTGTTGCCTCCAGCAAGACCAATTTCCACAAATTCATGTGTTGCCTTCAGCAAGACCAATTTCCACCAATTCAAGTGTTGCCTTCAACAAGACCAATTTACACCAATTCATGTGTTGCCTTCAGCAAGACCAATTTCCACCAATTCAAGTGTTGCCTCCAGCAAGACCAATTTCCACCAATTCATGTGTTGCATTCAGCAAGACCAATTTCCACCAATTCATGTGTTGCCTTCAGCAAGACCAATTTTCACCAATTCAGGCGTTGCCTTCAGCAAGACCAATTTCCACCAATTCATGTGTTGCCTTCAGCAAGACCAATTTCCACCAATGCATGCGTTGCCTTCAGCAAGACCAATTTCCACCAATTTATGTGTTGCCTTCAGCAAGACCAATTTTCACCAATTCATGTGTTGCCTTCAGCAAGACCAATTTTCACCAATTCATGTGTTGCCTTCAGCAAGACCAATTTTCACCAATTCAGGCGTTGCCTTCAGCACGACCAATTTTCACCAATTCATGCGTTGCCTTCAGCAAGACCAATTTCCACTAATTCCTGTGTTGCATTCAGCAAGACCAATTTCCACCAATTCATGTGCCGCATGGCATAGTCCCTGTCCCCAAATCTTACATGAAAGCAACTGTAGGATAAGGGACAGTGACCCAGACTAAAGTATCTCCTTGGTAATTTATTTACGCCTCCATTATTCGTTCCATGTAATACATACACTAAGTAGTACTGTACAGTAAGTATTGTAAACCAAGAACATATTTCGCGGGATTTGATTTCACCGAGTTCGCGAGTGGAAGAAATTGCCAATTAAAGAAAATTAAGTAGGATCGAAAATGTTCAAAACATAAATATGGACATCGCGGGCGACTTAAAAACGCGAAAATTTGTAGAAGTAAATATGCCAACGATCTGCAGAACGCGAAAATTAGTATGCACGAAAGTAAATTGATTTACACATTCCCCAGACTGGCACCCGTCGTGAGACGTGCATTACGCGCGTTAATGTTCACAGTGGGATCCATAATTCATGACTGCACTTTTAATTTTTATGTGCATCCGCCATGTAAAGCATGGGAGCGCAGTGACGTGATTACGCGACTGGCAAAGTCATGTACAAGGCTACAGTATATAGTGGTTTAGAGTCTACATGCATGTTCTAAAGTTTTTTGGGAAAAGTATTTGCAGACTTTATGATTATCAGAGCTAAAATCGTTGATAGGCCTACCACAAGCATGCATGATGATGTCGGTATGGGAGATCGTCGTGATACGGACGTTCCTTACGGTTTCATATAATTGCGCTTCGCTGCGTAAATTCAAAGAAACTAAAACTACTTAGTACAAGCCGATGTGCTTGCTTTTCGGTCAGCCCTTTTTCGTTTATGAAATATGTATATGCATGTATAGCGCATGATCATGATTTTAAAGATATTGTGTTTGAATACACAGTACACTAACATGCAACACCACACAACTGAATACAATAAATACATCATGTATATTCATGTAGAAACGCCTCCTCAGTAGCCTAGTGGTAAGGAGTCCGCTTGGAATGCGGGAAGTCCCGGGTTCGATCCCAGGCCGCGTCATACCAAACACAAAATAAAAATGGTACCAGTAATACACTTACTTGACGCTCAACATTAAAGAGAATCTTGCATCTCTTTTCTCATACTCTCATCAGGCATGAGGTGTCGAAAGCGATTTTTAAAATATAGATAGAGCACCTTTTACACAATCGACATAGTATAAACCAGAAACGTTCAAACTGCAGAGAACGAGTTTAAAAGGACATACAAAATAAGTACAGTTTTCAATGATACCGAACTTAAACAACGTTTAACAAAGATCATGTTTAACTGACCCAAATGGGTGGTATTTACGTTAACAGGTTGTTTCTGTGCGTATAACCGAAACCGTCTTTTATTCAAACTCGTTCTTTCTACACCAAGTAGTAAGAAAGAAAGTAATCCTAAATATTTAACATTCTTTTACAACCAATACTCCCATCATCAAATTAATAACAACTTATCCAGCTGAATACGAAACTACTCAAATACTGTAAAATCATTAATTTTCATGGGGGATTATATTTCGTCGATTTCGTGGTTCACCTTCAACCACGGAATCAAATCCCATCGAATTTTAATTTGTACCATTTATTTATTATCTGAAATGCAAAATCTACGAATTAACGTCCCATCGAAATGGTACTTTTTACCTAATCCAAGAAATTTTGTCCCATCGAAAAATAAATGATTTTACAATACTCCAATATATATTTATACTAAGTTTGATTGCTCCTCGATTGCCCCTCTAGGGCCTTAAGTGGTTACCAAATAAAACCATGCTCAATAAATCAGTAATATATACTATAAGTAGTTTATAAATAAACAACGTACGCCACTGCTGGAATGTTTTCATGTCATACTAAACTAGAATATTTCGCAACGCATCCTTAAGGTTTTATTATTCCGAGTTCTGTGTGTTGTACCTGTGCTTTACGTCCGGTATCTTTTGTTAAGATCGTTTGTTTTTCTCTTTCCGCCCTCCTCTGGACAATCAGGTATCTAACGCGATTGTTCTACTCCCACTCCCGACTCCATAGCTTATTTGAAGAGCGTCCATTTTGAGTGGTAAGAAAGTTTCCGAACCTTATATAGCCCCGAATACGTGTCTCGCTAAAGAGGAAATAGAAATAGAACACGTGTAGATCTTCTTGCATGATGCTTGTTATTTGAATGGGTGAAGTTGTTTTTCTGCTCTCATACTCTTGTAGTGATCAATATCATCGGCAAGGAGATGTTGAAATTGACCAATGTAGACTGTTTTGCAATTGATCTAGGTACTTTACGCCGAAGCGCACTACTGCGGCCATATCAAATCATTTCTTCGTGTAGCGACCGAGGACAATTAGGTTGGAGTATCTTGGGGAAGAAAAAGCAACAAATTTGTAAACTCTTATACATTCAAAACCCATTGAGATATTGCTTTCATACTTTTCATAGTTGTTCACCATCATGTCCTCGACCCCTACATTGGAGCAGGTTTCATACAAACATGTTTTCAATTATTTCGTTATTTTGCTTGACAATACTGTTAGCCATATAATGATAAGGATATTAGTAGATATGATTTTTTTTCAATGGCTTCGTTTTTTGTCTCGGGATAGCTAGATAGGTTTTCAAACTAAAGGTGGACGCTAAACGAAAATACGATTTGGTGTGACCTTATCTTGGAAAATGTGTTTCCACGTGTTTTCAAATATAATGGTTTTATTTCATCCTCGAAATGACACTTGGAAACATGGACATTGTTAAAGAGTCTCATTGTTTTTTTGAGAGGTATGATACATTCTTTTAGCAGACATATTGCTATGAAATGGTAAACATGTACTTCAGTGCGTAATTATTAAATAGAATCCTTGAGATATATATCCCGATTTTGAAACCACTTAATAAGTTGCAAGTTACTTGAACAGTGTATACAAAACATATAATATCAAACATCAAATAACCCTATGAAAAATATTTTACGCATAAAACATTATCAATATCGATTCATCAGGAATTCCAGATTTTCCCGATTACGGTTTGAATAACGTTAGCAAAATATCCTCGCGAAAAATTCTGGCGTCACAGGAAAAGTGAAAAAAATTTTTTTGGACATTATAGAGACATATTTGCACACACTTTCTTCTGGCAAATTCAGTGATTCCTGCCCACTGAGAGCTTAATTATCCATCTTGCACGCGTCATTAGAAAACGCCAACTTGATTATCACTATCATGAACTTTATACTTATAAATTGCAATTCTATCATATGGTTCAAACCAGGCAAACTCAGACATAGCTACGTACACGCATAGTCTTACATTTTGAAATTATTTTGTCACTCGTTTGATATTCACCTATAAAAAACGATTTCAGGGCTCAAAACTTCATTTTCCATACCGTTGCTAAGAAGAAATTCGAATTTTGCTATTTTTTTCACATTTTTGAAAAATGAATTTTGACCATTGTTTTACTGATTTTATAGTGACCCGACCATTTTCTTGAATCTCTTAAAGAGGCATTCCCTATAACTTTGATCGCTTAAATCGATTCAGGAATATTTTACATTAAATGAGAATCATTATTTGTTAAACTCCACAAATTTTCAACAAAAAGCTCCCACTAATTACCGAGAAAAGAATGAAAACATTTCCGTAACGAGCAGAGTTCTTTCCCTTTAGCCACATAATAATAAATCGCTGGAAGCGATAAATTATTAATGCTGATTTAAATTTATTCTTGACATTATAGAGACATATTTGCCTACACTTTCTTCTGACAAATTATGATAATTGATAGAGCTTTGTACATTTAGTTCATGTAATGTGATAGTAGAGAAAAAATATGCTAGTTATAGGGAAAGCCTCTTTAAATGTTTATTTTCTAAATTAATTAAAATTTCTTTTTTTTTCAGATGACATCAATGTGGATCTGTTCCTATTGGTGAGTAGAGGTAATAAGCTACAACTGTTGGATATAAGTGCCCCAAACAAGATGGACACGATCACTCTGTTCAACCGACTTCCAGATTTTACTACCATCGACTACTACAAGCCGCAGAACTACATTTACTGGGCGTCAAACGTTGATAACAAGATCTACAGAGGGACCCGTAAACTGGAATGTACGTATACAATGTACAAGTTTATATACGATCGGGTCTTTCCGTGATGAATCCGGAAGCTCCCTCGGATGTATGTAGTTTAGTGACCACACGGTGATTCGGTCACACATGTGTGATGCGGTTTGCCCGAAAATAAACCATAACATATCCATTGCATATGTAAGCTATGATGTTTTTAAAGAACATAAATATATAAAACATGCTAAGTTAAGTGTATATTTATGCCCAAGATGTATAAACAGCGCCGCAAGTTCCATTTTTAATCTGTTTACAAAACCGTTCTGGCTTCGCTAAAATCCGTTAAGAACCGTTTGAATAATGGTGACGTTCTATTTTACGTCCGAGAGATGATTCGTCTTAGAATTGTCAAAGGTGCCCCGATTGGTTTATATATTCGACTAGCATAAAATAATTTACGTGCATCTGGCCCAGATCTCCTGAAACACATCAAGTATATTAAATTTCATCCCATCTTTTAACCCAAATAAGAGTCATAGCGACGGTCTAGTTCGACTCCCGGCAGCCACGCACAAAACTCTGGACTGTTCCCTCGCTACCCCGCTCTTCCCCGGGGTTGTGCGGGTAGCTGTATTTCAATTGACTGTGACGAAAAACGTGTACCGACATGTAGCATAACTTATGATTAAACTCAAATTTCATTGCAGAAGAACTAGTTTCAAGACATCATACAAATCAAGCAACTCATATAATAGGCCTATCCGACGTATACTAAATAAAAGCTACCCATGACGTAATGAAATACCAGCTCTATTAGAATTACAATACGTATTTACTGAAGAATCTAGCGTTAACATTCATTTGTTATGTTTCGTCAGATCTGTGAAATATTGAATCTGTCTGCTAACACACTGTAGCTCCTCTTCAACATCTATCAATTGCGCAAACATGACAGAAACTCTCCGCGCGAATGTTAATGCTTGTTGAGACGAGCAGCTTTTTTCCTTGATACAGTAAACAACGAACATTCTGTGCTGGATTGTTTTTTTCTCACTTGGCTATACATGTATACTTGTAGAATTCAAGAAATCAAATGAGTTGTTAAAAATGGCGAATATCTACTTGACTAAAGTAACTAGATCTATTCGAACAGGTCGTTACTAAAACTTGGAACGGAACACGGAAAGGAACGAAATAGAATACGGAACAAGATATATTATGCACCAGTCATTTCATTCACGCCCCTCAGCCCCTGGGATAGGTTGTGGATTGCCGGGGAAACGGTCGTGTTTTTACCTTTCAGCTATTCAAGAAATTTTATTGGGGATATTTTCTCCGTAACATTACCAATATCGTGGGGACAATATTCAGTTGTCAGGGGCGCGCGGAAATACCGGAGATGTTGCCATCAGCTGTCCCCCGCAGGGCGGGGAGTGGTGTTTTTTACAACCCAAAAGTAAAAATCCCGGCTCATACCCGGGGTTGGGGACAGCGGATACAACTGACTGGTGCATTAGATCAATTCCGCAAAATTTTAATCTCGAAATTTACTGATTTCACAGTAACCAATATCGCTCGGTAAATCTCATACATTTGCCAGAAGAACGTCAGCGGTGGTATTTTTATTTCGACAAATAATTCTTTCAAATTGCGTTTGAAAAAACACACGATAGGCAGTCGTTTTTTATTTGTTTCAATAACGGATGCAGTTGCAATAACTGATAGCTGCTCGCCGTGACACTGACATCGAACGTCAAAAGATACACCTAACTATGATTAGATAGTCAGTGTATATCGTATGATACAGGAAATGAAAAAACAACAACACAAAAACGTCTTTGAATCATTCGAATTATGTGGGGGGGGGTTCATTCGTGTTTCGTCATCAAACTCTGCAATCGTAACTACTCGGGTCTTTCCGTGATGAATCCGGAAGTTCCGGAAGTTTGTCGAGGGGTCCCGATTGCAAACTCTGTATTACGCAGTGATCTCCCTTGCGGTACGTCAAATGATTTAAAAAAATTACTCATAGTGTGACGTAGTAGCGTGACATCATCACTGCGAAGGTTTCTCAAAATCATATTACATTCGTTTGATGAAAATATGACCAATTCGACCACATATTGCATACGTGTGTGACAATAAAATCTTAATCGATAACGTGGTTATCTAAAGAGACGTTTCGATTGAATTTAACTTGAATTCAATTAAAATTTGTCTGACGTACACATTTGATGAAATAACAAATACATACCGGTTAAAATTTATACACATACATCTGTAATTTTGACTTAATATAAATTCCGGAAACATTTTTAAAATAAGATCGTTTAATGGCCTACAGACCTAAATATACAATAAGTAAATTGTCTTCGTTAATTTTAGCAATACGTCTTAACTCATTTTGTGATTACGAGTTAGGAATGCAATTAGCCGTATTTTTACTCATAAAAGTACAAATTTGTTTTATTTTTTGTAAACAAAAATGTTAAGAATGGAATTCTGTACTCATATTAGCATTATTTAGGACCAGCCCACACATACTCGACATTTCAATGCATTGAGATACAATCTTAAGTGGTTTCAGCGTCGCGTTTTATAGACGCACGAAAATGGATGGATGCACGTGTTTTGCGTGCTCCACGAAAGAAAGTTAGTGTTGATATATTACTTACACTCGTTATATATTTCAGTTCAAATGCGTTACAACATATGTTGAAGGATAAGATTTTCAGACTGTTTTGTTTACCACAATTATATTTAATTAAACAGTCTTGCCTGACTGTACCGTGTAGATCATCCGTGCGGTCTTTTGCTTCGGCGAGGTTATCACAATTGAAAATAAATGTACTTCGGGAGTTTTTTCTAATGCTAAAAACTTAAAAACTTAACTAAATAGAGGATCTTGAATGAGTGCTCATTCATTACCATTTTTATTAAACGAGTTGACAAAACAAAATGACCCGAGGCTCTGCCGAGTGTCACATTGTCTTTGTCTACGAGTTTAATAAAAATGGTAAGGAATGAGCACGAATGTAAGATTCTATTAATCATATAACCTTAGTAAACACTATATATCTTAGAAAAATGATGATGTATGCTGCATAGGTTCATGAGGTTTCAAACAAAATTTAGTGGTACTTGGAGCGTGACGCACGGACTTCGTGGGTTCTAACGGGTCGATTCGATGCACGGATTGGCTTACGTTACATCACCCTGAACCAATCAACAAACCACAGTCAAGCTAATTTGCATATTTCTGTTACGGGCTGGGAGTGCCTTACGATATTTCCGGCTCGGCTTTAATGCACTCCCACACCACAGGTTATATGATAAAAAGAAATCGGCGCGGGGCAACACTAAAATAAGACTCAAGAAACACCACCAAGGGAGAATAACTGTCGAGAGTACATGGACGTTTCATAATGATAAAAAAGTAATCGTTTCAGGGGGTGGCGACCATTAAAAAAGCCTCCGGAAACGCCTAGGTGAAGTAACTGCTGAAAGTTCATAGTTTTCCTAATGATAAAACGTCATCGTTCAAGGGCGCTGGACACCAATGGAATAAGTATCCGAAACACCAAGGGGAAATAACTGCTGATAGTACATGGTGTTTTCCTTATGATAAATGAATTATCGTTCATGAGGTTGGGATACAATGAAATATTTTTTAAGCCTCCGAAACACCGAGGGGAAGTAACTGCTGATAGTTCATGGTGTTTCGAGGAAGATAAAAACGCAGTGAATTACTCACTTAACACAGAATGCAACAAAAACCTTGCAGGTACCATAAAACGTGCAACAAAAAACCTGTGAAATGCTAGAGATATTTTGGCACAAGTTTCGGTTACAGAATTGCACGGTGAATTACTGGTACACTGGTAGCGTCATTGTAACACTTTATATTCGCTGTTGCATGTTAAGCTGTTATCGAAAACGTTTTAACATTTAACACACCTTGTGATTAATCGTAAAAGTATGGTAGGCTAATGGTGACACTTACGGGTACATAGCTCTGCAAATTTTAGCATCCATAGTTCATGAGATTATCCATACACGTTCCAATTTATTAGCAAATCAGCATTTATACAATGCCTTTGGTCATTAACAAAACATATATAAAATTCAAGTGGTCACATATGCATGAATCTAAACACAAACATACAAACTAGTAGTTTTAATCGAAATTCTTCGGGCATATTCACCGAAAACGTCACAGGGGCCCCGATTGACTTTGTTTATTTTACATAAACGGCGACTTTCACTGTTAATGCTATTATGGCAGTTTTTAAGAAATACTTTCCAAAGTAGTTGTTCTTCTCTTCTTTTAAAAATCCTGTACTTGTTTCTTTCAATCACCCAGCCTGCCAATAATACTCTTGCGAGGTGTTAGGCAGTAACACAAAATAGATAGATAGACAATTGCAATGCCTCAAAAGCAACACTTCTTGTTGTGTCTTTTGACATTACATATCAAACTTAAAATAATAAAACCAACTTTCATTTCTTTGGCAAAATAATACGCTCAGTGCTTTGATATATTTATGTTTTTATTTTTCAATTTTCAAAAATTGCTAATTTCTCATTATATTACATTCCGCTTACGATAAGACAAAGATAAAAAGATTGCGAATTTCAATCAAGCGAGTTTCACAGACGTATCATTCTTATGATACACCTGTCCGATAATTCGGGAAATGTTTAATTACCAAACACCTGTACGGTTTCAAACGATGAGTCGGTTACGTCACATTTTATTATGATTATTAAATTCAAAGATCAGGGATATATTGATCAAAGAAAATCATTTTTAATTTGTATTAAAATACGTAATTATACATCCTAGGGGTTTTGAAAAGAACATTTTGTAACAATATTTATTTGCTGCGGAATATATGTCCCCATATTCACGCGCACTTTAAAATTGTTCATTTTCTGTGGTGCACGTGTAATTTTTCTACGTCTTTCGTTGACTTCGGTAAAATGGATCTTTCGTAGTACGTGGGCTAATCTAATTAGAGGCATTCTAATTGGGAATCAACTTGACGGACACACTAATAAAACGTCATTCGAACATTTGTTGTTTTTTGGTTTGGTCCTTGATTATATGTAACATCAGCTAACAAAACCAACAAAACGGGCCTTTATGATTAAAGTGATTTTTAAAGCTAACATGCTTTCACACAGACGAACGCACGAACATCCCGGTGGGCGTGCTAGTTGTTGGGCGCGCGGACGGATAGGTGGGATTCGGAGGAATGGTGAGGGCAAATTGAAATGACTTTTAAAATAAAATGCTGATGCTGCAGTTGTATGAAATATCACAATCTCAAGTATATTCTCTTACACATACTCATATCCTTTAATAATGTGTATCCCTAGGATTTGCATGTAGGAGACGCTGTCTTGTGAAAGCTGGCGTTTGAATATATCACCAGAATACCATAATCCAGCCTTACTTTACTCTGCACTGTAAACGAACAATCTTTTAAGCATGGACTTATTTCGCTGGGAATTCGATTATAGATGTCTCGCTGTGACGAACGTCAGTATGGCCTATAATTAAATACTTGTGTTTTCCATGCTTATATTTATTATAGCAAATTATACTCCTACTGTCTACTGTAAATCACTAAATCTTCGCGGGAATTTGAGTTCGCGAATAACTTATTTTGCGCATTTATGAATTCGCTATCTCACGATTGCCAAGCATTTTGGATTTGTCTGTTTTGCTTGACTTGATCCTTGGTTGTTTCCCTTTTGTATTTATAATGATAGACCTCGATGTTATGCAATGCTTTTTACGCGCGGACATATATACCAGCTCGTGAGAAATATATTTCGTGAATATTAGCGGAAAAAGCAATTCACCGCGAAGATAGCCGACGTAAAATACATACATGTACGCAAATGCACACACTCGTTCGATATGCGCTTATATTTTAGTGTTACATTTTCTGTTCTGTTCTGTAGAATGTCAGTCATTGATTCCCGAAACTAACCCCATCATAATGAACATTATGTAAAACAGTACACACTATGCCTCGGTCCCACTGAGCATTTTTGCCTCGGTGATATTACTCCCGATTTAATAAATAGGTACCGGAAGGCATTGGGGGAAGTAATCAATATAATCTAGGGGAAGCTACACGGGAAGTCATTAGGAAATTACTGCTTCCGATGTCTCCCGAAAGTCATCTATTTCCATCGGAAGAACATCGCTGAGGCAAAAAAGCTCAGTGTGACCAATACGTCACTTAACGTCAACCAGTCTTAAGTTAGTGCTGAATCTGACCCTAAACTATTCTCGACCACAAAACAACATCCACATTCAAAAGTCCGCTCGAAGTTAAATGATAACGGTTATAAACAAAACATTAGCTCTTCCACCAAGTAATGATGGTTTTATCTGGGTGTACTGAGTTAACGGTACAGTAGTCGGAACGTCCGAGTTGTCACACGGTGCGCACGATCGACGAACGATGCACGCACGATATACGGACGATACACGCACGGTTCCCGTTACAAAAATACACGATGGGCGATACGATAGGATACACGATCCGTACGTTATACACGGTATACACGGTCTGCACGATGGGCGATACGATATGATACACGATCCGTACGTTATACACGGTATACACGATAGAGATCGATACGGAACGTGCGTTCTACACGATATGCACGATTCGCAAGAAGATTCCGAGTGTGAGAAAATTCACCTTAAAAATTCGTCCACTATCAGATTCAAAATTCGAAGCAGTAATTAATACGACTAACAATGTTGTTGTATCGTCGTCAAGACGTCGATTCCGACCAAATACTGTTGCATTAAATAAGTCGAATAACGTACTTCTCTAACGTACTTGCGACTGAACGTTTAGCCGATATTTATCAGTATTTGTCAAATAGTGTTACAGGGTGGCCGAAGGCCGCTTATTTGGACCATTATTATTAAAGCCTAGCCTTTAACCGACTAGTTTTACTCACTAGAAGTATAGGCCTTCATTAGCACTGATTTTCAATAAGTAGGTCCATTTGGAAAAGAAAAAAAATGAAAATGTGACCTTTTCAGATTTAGTTTCAGTTTGCCTCAAAAGTTTGATATATCATTCAGTAACCATGCCTGAAAATCTTGAATACAACACTTTCTTAGTTTTTGTGTAATGATCGTGCAAACATAGGTAGGTAGAAACTAATTCTAGTACTTACAAAACCTACGTTACCACAGCCTCATGGTGAATTTTACATACTTATTTGAACTAACACGTCGCAAATGATATTTAACTTAGTATAATCGGAAAAATTATGTTTAGCAATACCAAATTTGTTAAGGTCTGAATGTTATGATCAACTATGAAGTCCACCAATATATTGGCATTAATATATTGATTGTAAACAAAATACGTTCAGTATGTTGTTGCTTTAACTTCAATTCAATTAGAAGCTGCTTGGTGGTGTAATAGTGCGTCAATCGAAATTCAACTTTTATATTGAAAACATTGATATCAAATGAACCATTTTTCAATCCATAGACTTGTAATTTAGATAATGTATGCCTGACAGAAACACTCAACCAAATGACAACGAAGGTTTTGTATTATCATATATACATTCAAAAGAAGCATACTATTTCAATCTAAAGAACTCTTTAATGTTCAGAACTAGAATATACAAGTACATCAATGTATAACATAACATTTATAATGAATATTTAGTGCGCTGCTTTATTAAAAAATTGACGAAAATATGTTTCAAAGTCATACCTGAAATGCCAGCATTTACTTAAAACAAACAGTACAAGCCAAAAGGCAAACGTATTTAAACATATAAATCGTTTTTAGGGTGTTTCTTATTTCAGTTTACTATAAAATAAATTATTGTATCATTTTTTGATGTGCTACATGTTGATATCGTCCGGAATGAATGTTTCAGCATAGTGGTAACGAAGGTTTTCTAAGAATCAGAATATAATAGGTTAACATCTTTTTTAGGAGACCGGCAAGTATCTAAGTTTTTTGTACGTTTACATGCATGTTGAAATGAACAAGTGACATATGGCCACTTAACTAAAACATTCTACCATAATGGCAAAAAGAAAATGTCAATACAAACATGGTGGCCGATAACGAATGTTTGGTGATATCACTACAGTTCAGTATACACTGAATACATGCTCAAAATACACTATCTATCTCTTTCACTATTTGTTAACAATGACTCTGACTTCCCTGTAGCCTGTGGAGCATCTATCCTAATTGGTATTTCACAAAACTTCCGCCAGACAAACTCTTCATTTCTATGTCAATGGAAAAACTGCTTCTTAGTTTCAATAAATGTCTCTTCACACTCTTCATCGTCTGTATCAACTATTTTGTCACTAAACCAGATATCTTCATGCACGACAAGAACATGATAAACAACTGCATAGTTCATGTAATCCAACAGGCCGGTGTTCTTTTCTTCTTGTACTTGATGATGCATTCATAACTGTCATTTTCTTTCTGACAGATCAGAGGAAATGCATAGTAACGATGCAATCTTTCTCGCTACTGACAAGGGCAGTCTGCATCGTGCTACTATTTTAGGCGTTTACACTATACTATTTGGAAGGCAACTTTACTTTTTATTATATTAATTATAACCCATATGAAAAATAAACCTTCGTTATCATTATGAAACCTTCGTTGTCGTAAGTATAAACCGAATTGTAACACTTTTCAGATATCAATGCGCTATAAAATTTAACAAATGGTGTAGTTCTATGATATAGCAATAACAAGGTTGATGTTGCATATGGGTATTAGATTTACTGGTCTAACAATCACTTACAAAACACAAAACTATCACAAATTTTACCGTAAATTGACCTGTTCATTAACGAAGCATAACGGATCACACTGCGAACTTTGTTATTGTACCAATTTCATACCTACGTAACAGCTGCTTTAATGCAGTGGAGTAAAGCGTGTACATACACGATGCAATGCCATTTTTTCACCAGAAATAGAGGTAAAACATTCGTTATCACTTGATAACGAAAGTTTCATTAATTTAAACTCAATAGATATACAAAAAGGAGACACAATGCTCCTTATGTCTATGTTTACCTTAGAAAAGCGTAGTACTGTGCGAACGTTGTCATAGTTTGATACCATTTCAGACAATCTTAATGGCAAAAAATTTCTTTGGAAAGAAAGGTATAAATACTCACAATTTCAGTACGAAATATAGGCCATGTTTTATGACATAGCTCGATGATTTCGCCTTCTAGTATGCTAAAACTTCAATTAGCACCACTGAATAGTGATATAACTATAATCTGCTGTCTTTTTAGCTTAAATTTCAAATATGGGTAACGAAAGTTTAAATCACGAAGGTTTAAATACCGCACAAATCAGAACTCAGCTTAACGTATAACACCGTGTTGAACATAAGTTTGGTATGTATTCCACCAATAGGGTATATTTGTTTGTGTAAACAGCCTGGCATGAGTTAATTTAAGGATCAATGTGTATATCATATGATCACGAATGTTTTACTCTATTACTTTTGTGTAAAAGTAGATAAATGACAATGTACGTTGTTCGCTATTCTAAATTAGTTTGCCTATACCCATGGTCCTATCAGGGATTTCCCCAGAAAATTTTGTAAGCGCAACTGGGGTGGGTACGGGAGGGGTGTCCCCTTCCGTGTTTCGGAAAAAAAATCAAACTCAGGATGAAATGGTGCAAATTGGCGCTTCTAATTTATTATTTTTATGTTAAAAAGGTGCATACTTCATGGAGGCCTGCACTAGCCCTATTGTATTTCAAACATGCATCATAAAAGAAGACATGCTAAGATATAACATAATTAATAAAGTTTCTTTTATATTGTCAACAAATCATTATTCTCAACAGGCAGTGCACTCATTTGAATCACACAGTCTATGTCATATATGGGGGGGGGGCTACTCAGATATAATGCTATTACTCATTTAAAACAAATCAAATGGTTTGGTTTAATAATCTCAGAACTTGTGTTGTTCTAACTTGCAAGAGAGTAACCAATATTGATTCTAAACAATCGTATCCGAAATTACGTGACATCCGAAATTGCACCACTCACGGTATAACTGCCTTCGTAAATACGACCAGTTGTCGTTATTAATGCGTAAAAACCGTTGAAGATTCGTTAAATACCTTTAGCATTTCTTAAAAGTTCATAGAATACCAGTGTTGTCATAGGAAGAATAGTTTACATTCGTTTTAACACTACACGGCTTATTTGCAGAACTCGGGCTCGTCACGTGACGTGTATACATATCGGCATATTTTCGCCTGTAAAAAAAGATCTACCAACACGTCCAATATGCGTTGCGTTCACTTTTAATATTATTTTAGCGTAAACCAAATGCATCAATTTTATTTCAGATGGTAGGTAACTAAAATAAAAAAAAGAAATGAAATTTATCAAAAAATACGTATTTTTGATCGGGGGTCGAAAACGGTCGAGGACGAATGTTCACTCATAAAACGCGTAAAATTACTTGTTTTAAGACTAACATCGAGCGGGAATCAATTATGACTGAAATTTCACGAAACCAATTGCCGAAATGCCGAATACTGCGCACCAATCGTAGTCGCATGTTATAAAATCACGTGACAAAGTGGAAAAATCCCAGTGGAGAAAATCTATTTTTAGCACTGCACATCGATAATCACCTTACCCCTAACACGTCTGCAGGTGTGAACAAACAACGCCGGTTGCATATTGATAACTGGACGCCTTAGGGTGTGATAAATAGGACTAAACAACAAGTTAGAAGGTCAGAAATTATTATAAAACAACGAAATTGATGAATTGTTTAGCAGAAATTTAAACGCACGGGTACGATTTTTAAGCGCAATTTATATTTTAAGCGCTACGGGGGACTTGATTTTGAAATCTAAGCGCACGGGTGCCGGACACTAATTTGGGCTGGGGAAATCCCTGCCTATTACCGTATAGAGTCTTTGGTGGTGTTCATAATGATGTTTCGATGGTCGTTAACACATTATTTGTTGGTTTGCTACGCTATGTTAATGAGTACTAACGAAGGTTTTTTCAAATGTAAAAATCCCTGCGACACATAGAACTTGTTAAAATTTGACACAAAAATTGGCAATGAACATCATATTTGCTTAAGAATTATTGAAAGGGAGGGTTGATCTTGAAGTCAAAACAAAAAATATCGTTTCAAACGAGTGATTGTTAGAAGGAAACATCGTTCATTTTGGTATTTTGAGTCGGCGACAGTTACGAAGGTTTAAATTTTGATAGATGTTCTCAAAATTTGACATTTTTTATGGATGATGGAAAAGACTTCTTTATCGCAGTGTTTAGTATGATGTTATAACCTTCTGCAGAGACACAATTGTTAACATTCTAGTGGTCTGTTTATTAATAATACCGCGGAACATGGAATGGACCTACTTATTGAAAATCAGTGTAGACGTGTCTGTAGGAAGGAAAAGGGAAGTAACCGTTGGCGTTACTGATCATCGGTATCTTTCAAGCGTTGGTTGATCCAGATTTTTATGAAAAAACAGAAAGATAGATTTTCGATTTATTTTAAGGTTTTTCAACTTATTTAAGTACTCGTTACTATAAACGAGGAATTAAAGTTGTAATACAATGCACACCGAGGACAGAAATCTTATGTAAGTATCCTGTCATTCTCGATTCCATTTGTTAGCCAAATTTTGGAATGACCCTGAACACTTTACACTGTGACTTTTTTTCAGTGTCTCAATTGCTGTTGTAATAGCCTTGTTTATGAGATTATGCACCCACGACCCCCATCAACCACTGGGGATGGGCTAGATTTTTACTTTCGTCTTGTCGACCCCCCCCCCCCCGCCTTTCCTGTTCCATCCGTGGGCCGGCCAAGTGGAACAGTAATGGTAAAATTACCACAAACCCTCTGGTAATTCCTCGGCCCCTGGCAACTTAATATTGTCCCCGTGGTATAGGTTCACAGAAAAAATTCCCAACATTTTCCCAGCATTGCGGAGGAAGGCTTCTAAAATTGAAGGTAAAAATCAAAACACAACTGTTTCCCCTGGCTATTCCACTGCCCATCCACAGGGGTGGGGTTTTGGATGCAACTTACTGGTGCGTCATTAATGCATTGTATTATTTAGTTGGAGAAGCTTACCGAAGGGCCAGCCTTGATTCATTCAAGGGACTCCTGAAGGACCAGTAATTGGTGAACTTTTGTTTTTAGGCCACAACAAATTGATCATGCGTTCGTCGGGAGCGCTCGCTCCTGATTTTTCCAAAATGAAAAATAAATATTTAAATTATTGCGCCCGCTCCGGAGAAAACCACGCGCATGTGATTTTTTTCCTACATTTTTTTTTATTATTTTGCCGCTATAGCATCAATATTTACAAATTACGAAAAATAAAGCCAACTTGTATATAATTTCGTCACTGTTACTTCAGAATATGTTCTGGGAAAGCGCGCTCTGCTGCGGATGTTAGTTACTCGATTAATTTTAGCAGTAAATTGTTGCACACAAAAATCGTGTAACTTTTTACGCAAGCGTCTGGTGAAATGATGAGGAAATGATTCCTGTGAGTATTCTGCCCTTTACAAAAAACACGCATAAGTGTAAACACGTAGTAAAATGGGAAGATTTGCAATTGCGGAATTAACCAACAAGCGTATCTAGATATATTTGTTGTCATTATTATTACTAGTATTCCGTACTACCCACGAAATCATGAATTGTCACCCATTTTCGCGACAATGACGTCTCGTTTGTACATGGTCCGTGGTATGTGATTAACAGTTCTATTCGTCCCGGACACGCAACGCACCTGTTAATAAGTTTCTATACTGTATCCTACATAATTTCATCAGGGATTTTAAATACTGTACATGTATAGAGAAACCTTCAGAAGGTCCTACTTTCATCAGAGTTAAAAAAACTTGATAAAACATAGTTTGCTCTAATTATTGCACCAAATGCTGTACTTTTCAGTCACTTGCTAAAACTCCTGCTAGATTTATTACAATTGGATAAATCACAGCTTATGTAAGATTACATGCTGCAGTTCTCAACAACCGTCATAACATTTTACCACAGTGGTCGAGTGGTATTGGTAAGATGCTTAACTCCTGATCGAGAGGTCCCGGGTTCAATTCTCGGCCGTGACACTTGGTCATTTTTAGAAACGCTTTTTAGTGTTTCCCAACCAGCTAGAGATGATCCTGGTTGGAAACCCAGAGGTAGTCTTGCCTGTATCGGTGCTTTACACCGGGCACGTTAAAGAACCTAGGAATTTATTCGAAACGATCTAGCTAGGGTATCGCACCCAGATTCCTTGTATCTCACCTTTGTCTCTAACATTTGCGATAATGCCCCAGAGTGGGCCCTGCAAATAACATGGACGAAAGAAAGGACCTTGTTTATCCCTAAGGGAAGTGTGCTTGTTGTGGGGCTAGATCCTATGACGGTAACCTTGCATAGCATTATGCATCAGTGCGCTACTAACAGTGCTAAATAAATAGCCGTCTGAGCATGTTGTATCACTACAAGAACAAAACTGTACATGGTGATCATTGACTAGCTTGATGCTTAGTTGATTTGAATCTTTGACCACTAGTCATGCACTCAGTGCATTTGTGTCCATTATAGTTTATATGTATGTGACCATGTCTGCTCACAATTACCTTGAATACCTGTATTCTGGTAAAATAGTTTGATAAATCCTACACAACATAACAAGAAATGTATAACAATAATTTATTGGGCCTCATTTCTTATTAAAGCTATTGTAATAGACACTATTTCCTAAAAATGGGTGCATCAGAAATGAATAGGGCACATTTGCTCCTTCACACGCTTTCAAAAATGGTATTTTCAAATATAAATTTAAAAAAAAATTATTTCGCTCCTTCGCTCGCTCTCAATTACGGGTTTTTCAAAAATAAATATTTAAATTTATATTTCGCTCGCTCGCCCCTAATTTTTCCCAAAAAAATCTGTAGAACCAAAAATTAATTTGGTGTGGCCTTATCCACACAGTGTAAAATAGTGTACAGCACGAACTGTTGATGCAGTGAACTTAGTTCTTGTTGTTTTTTTTTTTGGACAATTTTAACTAGTGTTTTTATATACATGCGCACACCAAAGTGACAGAATAGTCAACCTGATGACGGTGGTCACCAATTGGTAGAAGTAGAAGTAGAAGTAAGCTTAGTTTATCATGTCCCTTGGGTAGTTCGTGTAATTTTTGACAAGTAATAATTGTAATACAGTACATTAATGCATAGCTACTGGAGCCCTTACCATATATCAAACCAACGCTATCAAACCAACGCGTTATCAATTGCTTTTTGGTAGAACTTTACCATGTATATATAGAACAACATGCAACCAGCGAGCATACCATTTATCTGCACTGCTAGGCAAGCGCGTCAAAGTGCTTTCGTATGAAACGGGCGCCTTGCAGCAAGAACTTAAAAAATTCAGCGCTACGTAACAGTCTGCTAGCCATGAGCACTCACTGAAATAATATATATGTTCCATTTTGTCCGATATATTGTAGCGCTTAATTTAAGCAAGCTGTTTCTAAGCATAGCGCTCAATATCGGACTACTGTACAGCTCCGCAATGTTTCCCTAAAATCACACATTTCTGCGATCATCATCACGGTAAAAATAAAATTGCACTTGCATCTCTGTGTTGCCCAAATGTTAACCCAGCCGCAAAGCCTGTAGTGAAATAATTTCACTCGCATTATTATCAGGCTTACTTGCGGAAATGAGTGACAATAAATCGCCACGATTACATCGCCATGTCTACTCATGTAGATTATTTACTCTATCCGCTTGGGTCAGTTGGTCAAAACCTTAATTGTGACATTGTCACGTTGTGTAGTCACTAGGTCACTTTAATCAGATGGATAACTGCTACAAAATTTAGTTCAATCTGGGGTAAAAAATTGTGTCTCTTAATATATTGGTCAAATCCTAGAAATTTCTTGTGTGGACAGTAGAGATAAAAAGAATTGGTCTTATCTTGATGAAAATTCTCCAGAATGATTACAATCTAGGTCAATTTCAATAAATTAGGTCTTCCTGGGTCAAAATATAGGTCACTTGGTGGAAGTGTCCGAGATTTTTTGGGCTACCAGACTTACCGATAGTCGCTTACGGTCTGACAGACTTGGAGAAACTGTCGGACCGGAAGGAAATCTGTCAGACTGATTTTTGTTTCGCTAAAAGGCGGACAGATACTGGAATTGTCGGATTCATCCAACAGCTATTGAGAAGTCTGGCTACCCTAAGTACCCTTTTTATACAGAAAAATATGCCCTCTGACAAATATGTCACATGACATTGTGTGCGGTGAACATGTATCAAATGTGAAATGAATATACGGTGAATACAGTCTTAACACATTCATTTCATTTTAATATATTCACTTTTCGAATGCCAGTTATAGGTCTGCAACAAATAAGTGTGACGAATAGGCGGCGTTAACTCGGTAAAATATGGCTTTGAGTCTTTCTTTGTTTCCAAGTACTTTCATTGTGAAATCAGTTTTAGACTTGTTGTTTGACGGCCATCCGCATTTTTATGCATACTTTTTCCTCAGGAAATTATAAGGAGACTATTCAGAAAAAGAGTACAAGAGCCAGGAGCTAATTAGATTGTTTTGCTACTTTGCAACTGGCTAACAAATTTATAATTGACCAATCAAGACATGTCTTACAAAAGACATGCGGTCATGTACAAAGGTATAAAAGCGAAACCATGACGGTTAAGAGTCATCGGACAGGCAGTCCGGACGGAAACCAAATGCACCTGATAGAGATCAAAATTGTCGGATTTGTCTGACGAGTATTGTGAAGTCTAATCATGTAATGTCATTTAATTTATAGCTAGTTGTCATTAATATGTAATATTTATTAGGGATTTATTGACAAAAACATAGCCTGGTGACATTGCAACATACAATGTATATATACTACTCATCCAAATGGTAAAATGTACGGAATCCGGTTAGTGCCATTTGAATTATCGTGCCTCGCAAGATAGGGGCCTAGCGACGGTCTAGTTCGACTACAGTCAGCCTAACCTACATCTATATACCTGGTCTTCCGGGGTCACAGAAACTGGTTGTCTCCGTAGGCTCCTTTTTATCATACCATGTGTCGTGTCTCACGGTTTGTAAATTTTATGCGACTGCGACAATCTGGCGATATAATTTCGTGTGTTGCCTAATTGTAGCTTCTTGACTCGCTTCGCATCTCGTGCCTCGACCTTGGAACGCGAGGCACGAGAATCACGCGACATGCGAAGCGAGGCACCATATTTCAGTCCGAGACACGAAGCGACATTCGAGAATCTCGCAACACAGGAGGCGAGGCACGATATTCTACTGCGAAATCTCATGGTTTTTGATACTGCGTAAGAGCAAGATCTCGTGTTTGAAAATTGTGCCTCGCTTCTTGTATCGAATGATTGTCGCATGTTGCTTCATTTGTCGTGAAATTCTCGCCCTCTTAATTGATAATTCATATGGCACTAATCGGATTCCGTACAGATGTGAGACAACTGGTTAAGTACTATTAATTATGGGTTCAAGTGAGTACTAAATCCCCATTTAGGCGATGCCTTAGTTCATATTATTGAACAATTTAGGCAAAAAAATATATGAATAAAATACCCCGGCCAATATCCATGTTGAAATAAAAAGTAAATACTGCAGTTACATGCAGTGTTTAGAAATGCCTCCCGGCCGCCTGGAACGGATCGAGTCGTGAACTTTGATATTATAAATTATTGTAATTTATTATTTATGCATAACACATCTACACCACAATATTCCCATTAAATGTTCGATTCATGAAACCAGAATTAGATCATGAAAAAAGTTGAATTCTGCTTTTCAATAATAGCGGATAACTACCAGCATAATAACATGTACAGTATGTACATCAATTCATAATAAGTCGGCATTTCAAATACATGGGGATAGTTGGTCGGCAAAAAAACAACATTTAAGACATTTTCATTACATAAATTATGAATTATCGATGTGCAAACAATTAATTCTTTTCATGACGGTGTACATAATTTCGGATGTCAATTTCGGACATACTTCCGTTGCGTCCCGGAAGTTATTGTCTCCGATACAATACTAAACTGATGAATGATTTGATTTGGCATTAGTTTAAAAGGTCCTCGTATCGTCCCATACCTTTCGGTAATTTGGATTTTTTAAACGACCCCCGACATGTACTCCTTCATGTCTGAAAAAAGTGTGTTGTGTTTTTATAATGTACATGGACGATTCACACGATACGATGCACGATTAAACTCTCGCTATCGTGTTTCGTATACCATACACGTTTCACACGTTGTACACGATGTACACGATACGATATACTCGGTACACACGATATACACGATATGCACGATGGGCGATACGATACGATAGACGATGCACGTTACTAAAATCACACGATGCACGCACGCATACGATACGCACGTTACACGAACGATACACGCACGATACACGCAAATTTTGACAACTCGGACGTTCCGACTACTGTAGTCCCGACTATTCTTTCGAATGGGTATTTCCTAAATTAGTACAATGTATTACTTATTGAATCGACAGTACCTGAAGGTCCCGCATCTTTTGCGAGTGTATTTTTTGTTTGCTATGGAGGAGCACGTGATTACGTATCGATACCTGATTGGCTCATTCCTAGTTAATAAATAGTATACATTTGTTTATTTTCCCAGCTTTGCATGACATCCGGGCTATTGTGGATACAGGGATCGCCACCGTTGATACAATAGCCGTGGACTGGCATCTGAAGATCTTATTCTGGACAGAGATTATGCCGGAGGTGAGACTACGGACCTCTAGCCTCAGTGGTCGACAGGTTTCCACTGTGTTATCAGATGGTCTAAGGAACCCGATCAGTTTGACGTTAGATCCTCTAGAAGGGTAAGTCGCATTCTTGGTAATATATAAGAGTGCTGAACTACATGACCGGTATTTATATAGAGAATAATAGGTTAGTGCCGTGGATGAGTAAGTTTATCTGGCAAGGCGGAGGAATTTATCGGGTGAGCCGTAGGCGAATCCGATAATTTCCGCAGCCGAGCCGGATAAACTTTCACTCACTCCACGGCACTAACCTATTATTCTATTTATCCGGTCACTACATCTGCTTTAAAAAGGGAATAAAAGTCGGACTATTTATTTGCCTTTTCATTATTTGTGCGTAACGTCACGTTCGTTCACTGACGTCACGACAAAACAACAACGTCGGACATCTTGATAACGTCATGTACACGCAGGTAAGTCGTAGAACAATTATTGATCGACCCAAGCTCATTTTAAATAGGAAAACCTCATCCTCGGATACAGAGTTTCAGCCGGCGACCCGCTTTAAGAAGAAGTCCGTCAGATCACGTGATGAGGTGACGGTTTATTGCAAGTCACATGACCACTTTACGGTTTATTGAAAATGTTATCCGGCACCCTGTTATCGGGCTGATTTGGCCGGAAGTGACTGGATAAATATATATAGCATACTTTTACTATGTTTAAATATGGAACTGCCCAGATTGCACAAGAAACGAACTATAGCCCATGTTTTTTATATGATTACTGTTCCTATTGTCGATTCAAAGATGTCTGTCAAAACCGCCATAATGTTCCATCTCTGAATAGCTAATTGCAGTAAGTATAACCACTACGCTATAGGACCATTAGATTTTTAATCATTTAAGTGTATTAGTGATGGTAGAATTTAATCCCGGCATATCTGTAATAATCGACCGGGATAAATGTTTGTTTACGCGGTTGTGACAGAGATCTTTTAATCAACTATATTTACATAGTGCTTCTAAACAATGTAAATAGTTGTTAATATTAGTTTTCCTGTAAAACTGTTACACTTAAATGAGATTTTAAGAAAATTCTAAGTTGTCACTTAAGATGTTTTATAAATACCGGCCCTGATGTTCACCTCAAAGCCCATTGCAAAGGGTTTGAGGAATGTTAACACGATGTTTTGTGACTGAATCATGCTGAAAATCTATTTCCAACATACAAATATCTATGTATATTTTGGAAAATAAATAACGTCATATACCACGAAGTATGACCAAACTGTGTCATCACATTTCGCGAGACAAAATCAAACTTTGATGTTACAAAGCACGAGGAAGGACCATTTTATAGCGCCACACACCACGTTGTATGCACGCACAAAGGAATTACCAAAATATAAAGTCACAAGACAGGAGCTCAGATCTGTATCATACCTGTATGAACAAACATTGTCGTCACAAACCATGAGGTATGTCCATTTTATGGCGTCTTTGAACACGAGGTGTGACTATCAAACTATGACGTCGCATACCACGAGATATTATCTTAAATCATTTGTTATATTTGTTTTCAGACAATTGTTTTGGATAGACCGACCTAGTGACGTATTTGTACAAACGGCGACAATAGAAAGTTATTCTATCGTCACAAATCGTCATTCCATTATATTCAATATATCTGCACAGAATATACAGTTCGGGGGCCGACTGACTACCCTGATAGCAGATATTGTCAGCAAACGATTATACTTCATTGATGCCAGGTAAGTATTTATTTATTTCATTATACATCACGTGATTGTGTGATGCGTATATATTGCCTTATGTGACGTCATATGCTGAATATACTTTATTGACGCCAGGTTATTATTTATTTCATTATACATCATGCGATTTTGTGACTATATATAGCCTTATGTGACGCCCCTTATATTAGGTCTATGCTGATTATATTTGACGCCATGTTATTATTTATTTAACTATACATCACGCGATTTTGTGACTAGTATATATAGCTTTGCGTGACGCCATACCTTTATGCTTATTACACTTCATTGACGCCAGGTTAAAATGCATTGTTCAGTATTGTATCTCACATGCTTTTTCCAGCCATAGTCTATATGAGCAATAGGCTATAAGAATTCAGAGTACAGTCACATTACATTATTACTTTTAATGTCTAGCTTTATATGACGTCATGTTGGATAATTTGTCATAGTTCATGTTGCCATCAGATTTTGTGCAACGGTTGACGTCATATATCTTGTGACAATATGATATTTTATTTTACTTTCAATTCTTATGTCGACGTACGCGACGATCCGAGTGTGATTAAAATCCACTATTACGTTATACAATTCTCTTACTTAGAAGTTCTGTAAAGGCCAACGGTTATAAGTACATTCACCTAATAGCTTGACGAGAATCAATCTGTAGACTCGTCTGCACAAACTGCACGTTGTTTGTCGGGTTGAAATATTTATCACCCAGACGCTTTATTTTAATTCTTATTTTGTTAAAATAAAAACTTTAAAGTAATCACTATCATTGCTAATTGACAACGTTTCTAAATGTGCAAAGAATTTTGCCTGTCTGTGAGCACGGTTTTCTCACTTAATTCTGTCTGAAGTTAATGGTGGTTTTGTTTACATTGAGGTCTTGTAAACATTTAAAAAAGATGTAATCCGTCTGATTCACTTAGATGGAATACAGACAATGATTTTTATAGTAAAATGATATTGGCTTACTTATCTATTTATCAAACACATTTTATCATTTCAAACCTAAGTTAAAGATATCACGAATACTATTGTTTTCTATTGGTCAACCTTTCTCCATGCTTAATCGCTTGTTTATGATGTTTTCATTGGCCAATCGTTTGTAAAACATACTTACGTTGGTCTTTCGTTTTGTAACACGTATTACCATTGGGCAAGTATTTGTTAGAGACAATTTCTCCTTACTTAATTGTGTATAGAACAAGATATCATTGGTCAATCGTTTGTTAAACATGTTGTCATTGGTCAATTGGTTGTTAAACATGTACTCATTGGTCAATGGTTTGTTAGACATATTCTCATTGGTCAATGGTTTGTAAAACATGTTCTTATTGGTCAATAGTTTGTTTATGTGGTTTTCATTGTTCAATCGGTTGTTAAGCATGTTTGCATTGGCTTATCGTTCGTAAAACATGTTTTCAATGGTCAATCGTTTGTAAAACATGTTCCCAATGGTCAATCGTTTGTAAAACATGTTCCCAAAGGTCAATCGTTTGTAAAACATGTTCCCAATGGTCAATGGTCTGTAAAACATGTTCTTATATGTCCATCGTTGGTTAAACATGTTCTCACAGGAAAATCGTTTGTAAAACATGTTTTCATTGGCCAATCCTTTCTTAATTGTGTTTTCAATGGTCAATCGCTTGTAAGACATGTTCTCAATGGTTAATCATTTGTACAACATATTCTCATTGATCAATCGTTTGTAAAACATGTTCTCATTGGTCAATCGTTTGTAAAACATGTTTTCATTGACCGGATGCTATACATTCGAAATTAGTTGAATGTCCCGTTTATGCATTGGTTACAATTAAGACTCAAAGACTTGACAACGTGGCGAACAGCGTATGAATTGACATATGTGTCAAGGGATCGGATAAAACCTAGACTAAAAGAAACGAAAAGTAACCAACTCTGACGTATTTCGAAGTATAACCCCTCGAAAAATAACGTAGTGACAACAATTTGACCTGATTTGAAATTGTAAATCACACATTAACAAAAAATCTAGTTCTAAGATTCTAAGTAGTTGAGAGTGGTTAGTTTCAAAACGTTTTAGCCTCCTTGTGTAAATCACAAAAACTCGCTTGTGAAAAGTGGCGAGTAAATTGTGTATTGTCTATTATTGCAAACGTTGTGTTTTTGTAGTTCTGTTTTATATCAGGTCTACGATTGTTGTTTTTTCTCATTGGTGATGCAAGCTTTGTTGTTTGGGATTTATCAACAACAGTGTTGTTTTATGTGGTGTTGTTTAGATTGTCATAGATCCTCTTTCGCACTCGCAACAGTTTTCATGATTTTGTCACTACAGTACAACCTCTGGGTCCTGATTAATCATCATTATTAAACTGAAACTCAGACAACATTGGCGAATAAGGCCCCTGTAGAGGAGCATCCTTTAGGGCCGCAAATACTGGTCAATGTTTAGAGGTTATTGCTCTACATATAGAAATGAAGTGCCTTGAGTTGATTATAGTGAGTTGTAGAACTGATTTTGAAGTGACCTCTACTTGCTTAATGCTCTAAGCTAATTTTGTAGTATGAACTAAATATTGAAAATGTTGTATTGATAAAATTTATTTTTTTATTTTTCATCAACAGGTCGGAATCCCTTTATTCCATAAATTATGATGGTTCTGACTTCCGGTTATTGATAAATCAGCACACATACCTACAGCAAGAACCAGCGAATCTGGTAGTGCATGCTGGTCATCTAATCTGGACAGCTAGTAGCTCCATTATATGGGTATGTATATGTTAAAACTTTATGTATTTATTCCAACCTTATAGTTTTCACTCCAAAACAGTGTAACTAACCTTCGTATGTGTGTATTGCTTGGCAATTTTGACCTGACCCTGACCTTTATGCAAGAATATATTACAAGGTTCTTGCTTTGAATATATCAATTTCCGCAAGCAAATCGTGCTATATCGGTATTTCAGATTCGTGTTTGTATTACAAGTCGAGCGTCTTCGTGATAATACTCCCCGACTATGAAAACATACAATCGGTGATGTAAATGTAGGCAATATATTAACTGTTAAATTATGCTAATCAAAATGACAGACTCGTATCAAATTGGCCAAGCTATACATAGATGATGCTTTGTTAGATGACGAATGAAATAGAAAACCATGAATCGGTTAACCAATCTAGTTAAAAATGAGGTCAAATGTATTAATAACGTTATGTTTCTCTTTTCTTCATTTATACAGAAAACATTTTATACACTTAAAGAGGCATTCCCTATAACTAGCATATTTTTCTCTTCTACTAAGTATCACAATAAATGAGCTAAATGTACAATGCACTATCAGTTATCATAGTTTGTCTGAAGAAAGTGTTCGCAAATATGTCTCTATAATGCCAAAAATAAATTTAGATCACCAATTATAATCTATCGCTTCCTGTGATTTATTATTATGTGGTCAAAGGGAAACAACTCGGCTCGTTACGGAAATATGTTTTCATTCTTTTCTTTGTAATTAGTGGGAGTTTTTGTTTAAAATTTGATGCGTTTAAGCAATAATGATTCTCTTTTAATGTACGATATTCCTGAATCAATTTAAACGCTCAAAATTACAGGGAATGCCTCTTTAAAACTTACCCATACTAAAAAAAAATATTTAGGATATTATAATGGATGATAGATTCCTTGATCGTTGATAATTAAGCACTCACAATATATAAACACCGGCTGTTTGTTGGAAATAACATGCACAAAAAATCGAATATACGTATTTAAGCAAACGATATATTCTGGAACTTTGAATAGTTGGACCTTCTTGAATAGTTAGATAATATTTTGAATAGTCCCTACATGTATGTATAACTAACATACCCTCATTTCAATCTTGTTTTTTGAAGTCAGTAAAAAGCATTACCGACATGAGCAATTAGTCTTAAACTATTTATTGGCGCATTATGCATGCTGTTGTTTTCTGGCTTGTGATTTTATCAGATTTTTATCACATTTTATCATTTGTTTTTACTTCTATTGTCTAATTCAGCGTAACAATTATTACCCATACGAGAAAATTGATATATTTAGGATATAATGATTAATAGATTCCTTGATCGTTGATAAAGCACTCACATTCGAGTAATCACCGGCTGTTCGTTTGAAAGTTTGATATGATATCCACAAAGATCTAATATATTTACTCAGACGATGTGTTCAGGACGAAAAATAAGAACTGTTACACCGATGGACAAACTTTTAGAATGCGCCCCTTGGCTCAGGGTGGAGACACATACATATACATGTAGTTCGATATTTTTTTGAAATGGTTGGCCTGTTTCAATTGCTTGACCTTTTTGAATAACTGCATCTTTTTAAATTGTTGGACCTTTTTAATAGTTTGGCCTTTTTGAATATAAAGTTGGACCTTCTTTGATAATTCGGCCTTTTAGAATAATTGAACCCTTAAGAAAAGTACATGTTTACAGTATAAAAGTTTGACCTTTTAAAATAGTTGAGCCTTTTTTATCGTTGGCTTTATCTTATAGTTTGATTTTGTTGAATAGTTCGACCATATTTAGTGCGACGATTTTTCATAATAACTGCATTATACTCTCATTTCATTTTTTTTAAATCTGTAAAAATCATTACCGACATGAACAATTGGTGTTAACTATCTTTATTGGCGCATTATGCAATGGTACTGTTTTCTGGCTCGTGATTTTATCAGATTTTTATCAGATGTTATCAGATTTTTTTACTCCCATTGTCTAATTCAGCGTAACAATTATTACCAGCGACAAGAAAATATGTACAATGTTGTAGTAATGCATTTGGACATATATAAAAAGCATTTCCATGTACCCCAAAATTATGTGTGGCGTTTTTACATAATTTTTCCTGACGCCCTATTGTTTTATGGACCAGCGTAATTTCCATGAACACGGCATGTTCAGTGTCGATTATCTTTATGTGTTCCGCATTTGCAGACGTTACCTCGTGTTTGTGGTCGGTATTTGTGATTCGTTACAAAGATACAACCAAGCCTGCAAAGCTATTACATGCAACTTCACTTGAATTTTCCTGTTTACACAAACATGTTTTTCGTCCATTTTCTATCACGCCTTAGCTGTTTGAAATATTTAACGGTCGTTCACCGGATGAACATTTTTAGTGCCACCTAGCGGATCTATTTATAGCGCGCTTCGTCAGTGCTATTTATAGTCTAGCTCTGTCTGTCCTTGTTGATTTATTTTTGTTGATTTGTTTCGGTTAGTACGAAATAAAACAGTTCTTGTGATTTAGGTTTTTGTCCTAAGAACAACCTGGTTCGATATTTTGACCAGACATGAGTTCTTCAGTGATTCTAAGCTGGGTGTTCTTGACGCAACGACTCACCATTGTCATTAACACGTCGCCATTGATAAGACTTGTGAGGACCTTTACTGGTTCAGAGAAATACATACATTGTATGAAATAACATTTGTTAGCATATTAACATAGGGTACATATTAAGTATAATGAAATACAAGACAAACTCTAATTTTGACTATCCAATTTTTCGACTTTTATTTAAGTCTTCATCAGGGATACATACAATTAATAAAATATGATACATAAAATTAATAAAATATGATACATAAAATTAATACAATATGATACATAGATATGCGATGATTAAACAGCACACGTGCAAAGTCCATTAACCAGTAATAACGAATTAAGTTACTGTTGCAGAGCGAAACTATCTTTACAATAGACTTAATTCTGTTCGGTCAGAGCCTCTTACATTATATAATATACAAGAAACCAAGTGTGCTAAATGACATATTTTTGCTATATGACTTATGTGTAGATATACACGAGTCTCTGTAAAAAGTTTAATATTATAATGTTTCTTGTTTGAACGAAACTACGCATGGCCTGTTGTTTGTGAGAGATAGGAACCCATTACAAATGAGCAAGTCAAACATATCTATTTACAAATGAGTTTTGTACCAAGAGAAAATATCTTAAAAACCGCATTAAAAATCCTATAAACTTCAAACGACATTAATATTATTACATTCTTGTTTATGGTTTTTCGGCAACTTGTATGATAAATGTAAGATAAGGCGAGCAACCTTTAAAGAGGCGTTCCCTACAACTTTGATCGTTTAAATCGATTCATGAATATTATACATTAAATGAGAATCATTATTGCTTAAACTCCTCAAAATTTCTACAAAAATCTCTTATTCATTACCGAGAAAAAAAATTAAAACATATTTCCGTAACGAGCCAAAATAGTCACGAACCGAGTTGTTTCCCTTTGACCTAATAATAATAAATCGCTGGAAGCGATACATTATTATTCATTTGGTGATTTAAATATATTTTTGACATTATAAAGACATATTTGCGCACATTTTCTTCTGACAAATTATGAAAATTGGTAGTGCTTTGTACAGTTAGCTCATTTAATGTGATAGTACAGAAAAATATGCTAGTTATATGGAATGCCTCTTTAAACATGTGAAATGGCGATTTAATATTATCTCGAATCCGCAGAAAAATACCCCCAAGTAAATGGGTACATTTCAATTAAATGTAGATCTATAGAAGAAAATGCATTTTATATGTGAAATATGAAACGCCTACTTGAGACAGAACTAATTTCACGTCTGTTTGTATCATTAACTCAACGTCGTCTGCAAAACGCATTAATTACATCTAATATCATCAATGAAAATTAGTCGGCATGATTATCGTGTTCGAAAATGATTATATTTCAATCATTTATAACCAAGAATGTTCATAAAATATGCCCGCCGTTTTTAATATGCATTTTCGTACCTTCCGAATTGAAGAGTTCTTACGCTTGTACGGAAAGTTTCAAATTCCAAAGTTCCAAAGTGCAAATTCATCTACTGTTCCGAGAATTCGATCCGTTAAATTTGCATCCCGCTATTCGTTGATGAATTTAACATACCCTTTTATTTATCACACGCAAGCAGACGGCGCAGCTTACCGCATGGAGTAGGGACTCACCAACCAGGCATAGGCAGTTGATGGATCCCATAGACTTGCACATTTCAGTTCAGTTTCTCTATCAGTTTGAATTTACCAAGTCAAGTCACTAGGCCTTAAACGAAATTGTGTTTGTTTCATTCCGCGATGCATGCAATCCAGACTGAAATAGGCTGGTTGATAAATAGGAACACTTAGCGTTGTTTAAATTTTTTTTTAAAACGTTCGCTAATTGTCATTCTTTTCCTGATTTGTTTTCAATAAACCATGCATTTCAGGTAGTAAGTGTTATTTTGGCGGACACAAACATTTGGAGAGAAAACAAACAATTTTTCAGTTTATGCCTTACAAAATGAATGTATCTTTTGTACGCATGGCTGGGAAGGTATTTTTCGTCATGTTTTATTATATAATGGTTTTTACACAACTTCTCGATCTATTTTCAGGCAATTGTTTATCAATTCTTCAAAACGATTGTTTCTTGTCTTCCAAACGCTTGTTATTCTCTCCAGACGCTTGATATCATTCCAGACGCTTGATATATCACTCCAAACGCCTGCCAATTATGCTACATGTTGATTTTGTTACAAACTGATTGTTTCCCGATTCTGTAAACTGCATTTTGCATTTAGTAGGTTAATAGAAAATACACCCCTCCCAAAATCTTACATGTTGATTCATCGCTAGAATGTCCCATTTACACACTGCAGTGTAAACGCTCTAGACAATTTCCGGAAGTACTGTTATCGACACCGGAAGTTGAACTCTGCAATCTGCCTCGTTTTGATATTACATGATTTTATAGTGTACCAGCCCGGTAGAATCAAGTAATTGAATTACAGTCGAGTGTGTATTAGTACCTTTATAACCAAAACTCGTATGCCAGTTCGGACATACGTTGCCGCTAAGCAAAGCGTTACGTAGCGCTTTCCACCGAAAGTTATCCATGCATTCTTCTCATTTTGATGGAACGGGAGATAACTGCAACAGAATGAAGGCGCTCGGCAGCGTTTGCTTGGCCAAAGGACACCTGTTAATTAGTACACATGTTCCGTACGAGGCTATAAAACGCTACATGTTTGTCATCATATCATAACGAACTGTCCATCTTCTATATTTGCAGGCCAACAAAACTACAGGGAATGACATACTAGTCTTAAAAAACTTTGACAATTCACCGCCACAGAAAATAAAAGTTTACGGAAGTGTGGATAGGAGCATAGGTACGTTTTTTTCTAAACTATTGATATAAATTTACCCAGTTAATAATAAAACTCCACTTTGCAAGAAGTCGGTAGTATTTTATACGGAGCTCATAAATGAAATGCAACAATGGTTTTGTGGCAGTCGGACTTTATTGTAAAATAGCCAAGTTGATAAGAACTATGTGAAATTGTTTCTTGAACGTTTTGCTATCTTAAGAAAGTATAATGTTCTACGGCTTGCTTGTAATAGCAGTTGTGGTGATTGTTGTGTAGGCGACAACAGCAAAAATATACGCAGCAACAGTATCAAAACCATCAACGACACATTTCACAAGAACATCAGTTTTGTACAAAAAAATAAGGTTAATATTTAAAACTTAAAAACGTATAAAATGGTATTTGATTAATAGTTACGCACGTTCTATATAATATTACATGTATTTGCATGAAAACAAGAGAGTGACTGCTTGAAGCAATACGAGTACTCACTACAGTAGTAAGGCCTAACCAAGTTGCTTTTTTGTTTAGCGTCAGGTCTGGCTTTCTGAAACCTAGCTACCTATTCACAAAAACATACACACCAGATTAAGAAAAATATTGGATCTGTATAGTTGTTTCCACACTCCCGAGTGATAACACCTGCCCAAAAAAGTGTTTACACTGTTAAGACATGGAACAATTCAGTAAATGCAATCTTAGTTACATTATGTTGGCGTTAGTTCTAAATTTAAATAGAAACACAACTTTACCAGAGCAAAATACATCCAGAGCACGAAAATTGAGAAAAATCCTTTTTTTCGAAGTTTTTTTTTATTTTGAAAATTGACTAAAAACCTAGGCGTACGACGACGCTAAACATAACATGGATTGGTATGGCCTAATTTGCCGTTTCGAACATGAACAGGTAGCTACTACTTGTGAGAGAAAAAAACCCTCTCGACTTTGGCTGCGAACGGATCCCAACAGAAGCGTTTGCAGTTGTGCGTAAAATTCAAATGAATCATATTAACGTAATAATGTCTTCTCCCTGAGTGGAATTACAATTTTCACATTCCATCATTTGATGGGAAAACAAATAAAACAGATCTAGAACAATAAGTTAATAATATGCGTAATAAGTTAATGTTTGGTAGAATTCGTCTATCAAAGACGCGTAGAAAAATGCTTAGTAAGTGTTGATAAGGAAGCTAGGGCGGTCGTAGGCCTTCTGGTTAGGTATTATGCTCCCGCCCAGTGGACTCCAGACAGGAGGACATCAGACAAGATAGGCAGCACCCAATATGACCAACCGAACACAGAAAACATTCACAACACAACTAAGAACAATCACACGAAGATAATGCTTTACAATACCTAACGAAAAGTAAACATCTAAAGCCTTAGTCCCTGTTGTATGTAAGAGCAGGATGAACTATTTCACAAAGGACTTCCAACAAACGAAGACCAAAATTGACTGAATGACCGCTGCTAAGACCCAATCAAGTTCCCAAAGACCCTGCTGTAAAAGTGATGACGTCAGAGCCAAGAAAACTTACTGTACATGTATATGGTGCAACGCTCCTTAGTTACATTTATGCAATTTGAACTGCCCCTGATACACAACATCAATAAAACGTGAGGCCGACAAAGTATTTCACATTCATTCAAAGTGTATACTAAACAGCGTTTAGCACTGACGTCATGTAATATGACGTCACAGTGGTGGTATTATGGTTTGTAATTAATACGCTTACGTAACAAATAAGACAGCAGACACGTATAAGTTTTTCGTTGAGCCTTCCAGTATAACATATTATTGTTTTATATAGGAAAATATTTGACTTGTTACAAGCAATATTGTTAATAAAATAGCCGAGATCAGGGTCTCGGAAATTCAAACAGAATTTTTGTTTTCCATTGATTCTATTTTTAGTAACATGTTACCTTTATTGCAGGAAAGACAACATACGACAAAAAGACGTTAGACAAAAGGTGGCAGGAACTTTCATCCAAAGAAAACATGGCCGACAAGGATGATAACGAATATTATGATTACGAAGATTATGATAACGAATATAAACAATCCGACAACGATAAAAAGAAAAAGTCGTCAGCGAATTATCTCAGCAGCTCTTCTGTGATTCTATTTTTAGTAACAATTGTTCTATTAATAGTATGAAATATTAATACGCGCTAGTTCTTTAGTTAGTTTTTACCAAATGAGATCTACGGAATATTTTTCTTTCATAATAATTTCTCGTATTAAAGAAACCATTACTCTTGTTGAAACGGTAATACACAAGGCACTAGTCGTGACAATAACATTTTAAAGCACATAACATGTTTTGTCTGTAAATCGTCGGATCCCGTCTTCGCTCTGGCTGAAAACCAGAACTTTGCACACTTCATTAGATGATCAAGTGTTTGCCAACCGAAGCTTACTATGGCATAACATCCCAAGAGGCCAATGCTACGACACTCTTCCGAACGATTTATCCGCTAGAAATGTCCTTCAAATGAATTTGTAAAGTTGTTGGAATCAGCACCAAAATCGACGCCATTACTGTTTATGACAACAGTTTATGGTCAATGTCGTTATTTTCAAGTGAAGATTATGCCTATCTTCAATGCTACGTTTTATTTCCATCGGCCAGTTATAATTAGTAACTGATGAATATTGAATTTTAAGGAAACGAACATTTGATCGCATAATTAATCTCCTGCGATATGAATTGTAGTGAAAACGGAATATGACACTGTGTAAGGATGAAGAAGAGGGGTTCCGAACGTGCTTCCACTCAGGCCAAAAGAAAATGGTCGCTAGGAAGATATATTCTCTGAGATTGTTTCTGGTGTGGTCATCAAGTTGGCAGTTTTCTTACGAAATTCTAGTTACATGCGGTAATTTGGCCTGTGTACGTTTGTGATGTACGTTTTTGTACACTCGTTATAATGCTATGGTCGTAACAAGTTGTGGTATGCTTAACTTTTATCTTATGTCTAATCATGCAAAAATTTAAGAAATTCATATTTTAGGTTTTAATGATCACAGTTTCAATTCAATACTTGCTGTAATTAAGTCACGAATTTGAATATTTATTATTTTCACAACTGATTGTATGTGATTTGTATACATATTGTATTCACATCATTCGTGTGCAAGTCACAGTTTAAATGTATTCTTCCGCGAGTTGTAAATATTTTGCCCGAAAAAGTATTCCAACAAGAAAAAGAAGCCACACTTCCTTGAATGAGTCCAAATGGGACTATCGTCTGTATATAGTAAAATTGTAACGCATGACACAAAATTATCACCCAATATCACCAATAAATGGTTAAGAATGCTTGTAAATAAAATTTCTAACACCCGGCACAGGAGTATTATGCACACTCACCAGCGAAAGAAACGATTTATTTCTTTTAAATTTCACTTTTTTGTTATTTTCTTTCATGCATGATGATATTGACATATGGCTTTAAGTTCGAGATTATGCCATTCAAGTCAAATATTTAGGCTTAGTATAACCTGGTAAATTAACTGACTTTTCCCACTTTCTTTGAAATTATTCTGAACGGTGCTCATAATTCAGCTTATGAATGAAAAGGTCGTAACTACTATTTACGACCTTATAAGACTCACACATATTTGAAATCTGCTTCACAAGGCGCTTCTTATGAGCCTATTTTCATGAAAATCAGAAATTGTCATGTTGACCAAAATCAAGTTTTAAAAACTTGTTTTTCAATAGGCAAAGAGTAAATTACAGACAAGTTTCTCTTGTTTTCTCATTATATCGATTTTGTAGTAACGACCTTCTCATTCAAAGCGATCGATATATTCATTGACTTTGTACACCTGCAAAATATAATGACAAATTCTGACAGGGAAAAGCAGACTAGCTTTTTATGAAGCTAACCACTTTAACATTTTCCAAAGATCGAGACATTTAATTCGTTACAAAACGTTTATTATATCTGAGATACAAACTATTAGCAGAAGTGTGTCAGAAACACTTTTGGAAATTGCAGACCACACAGAAAGACTTCAAGTCAAGCGTAGAGCTAATATTTAAAGTAACCTCTAAATAAACTACAGTCGGAATGAATTTATTTAAACGGCACTTGACATCGAACAAACATAATATTGACAGATTAAAATTCTGAAATGTGCATAAACACTGTTTCTGGTGTTAAACTAGCATGCATAAATTATACTGTAAATTCATTTATTTTTGGTGTTAGAGATTTTGTGGATAGACCATACCCACCATTTCTGTCGAATGACTCAATTAATAATTAAACAAAAATTATAACATAGCTAAACCTGTGAAATTAAATTTCTACGAAAATTAATAAATGTACAGCATGTGGCTTATTCATGTATTATAATTTTATCATTATGGGTGTATGTGCGGTCGTCTGCATTGACGAAAACCAGACGCACTAAACATGCACGGAGAAATGTTTGTTTGTTTGTGTTAATATCACTGCCTGACTGTTGTGAGTAATTTTTTTACATTTTCGTAAAAAATATTTTGCGTAATATAATTTATATTGCAATCACAGACACCGGAAGCAGTTAACAAATGCATGGTTTGTATGTTGGCCCCTTGTCTCACATATTTATGATTCTCATATTAATGTGAATATAATATTTTCCGTATTATGCTGTTTATTTTCGCTGCTATAATTGCGGACGATTGTTATAAGAAAGCGATTGAATGTATGAATTTAAGTTTCATTCACTTTAATATTTTGTTTTTTTGTCGTATATTAGCGTCATGTTGATTTTAATAAATAAATGTGATTTTCTCGTAGGTTGTTGAATCTTTTTACTACTATGTATTCGACTATGTATTAGATGTTTAGGTCACCTCATAGGAAAATAACATAATAGCATTACAAATATCTTACTAAAATGGACACCATCGGGGGAGGGGGCGGGGCAGAGGAAGACCGAAGGAGACGTGGAGAAGAACTATTAATACTGGGACTAAGACCGTGGGGGAAAGACTTTGGGAGAAGTTGAAAATATACCAAAGACGGGAAGCAATAGAGAACTCTGGTAGCAAGCTTATGTGCCACGAACAGGATATCTAGGTAGGCATTTTACTACAATCGTATGCCCTCGGACTGGTGAATGTACCCGCTTAAGTACCCATCCACCAAACTAAATCCATGATATACATACTCACAAATACATTACCTTTACTTTATTATATTCGTTGATGAATCCTTAGTATAGATTACCGTGCCTTCACATGCGAAGGAGTCTAAGTCTTGTTTCATTGTGACAGTCGTATTATAGCGTCATTTAACGTTTCTGATCTAGGGGAGGTAATCCTGACTAAAGAAGTTTCATTTAGCCTGTATTCATCATTTCCATCGATTCCGCTCGTATTCATGTTCATGTCGCTTGAGTTTTATCAAAGTAACGTGAACCACGTGCAAATCGATAATTCGATTTTGGTTTTGACGACATTTTCAAATTCTGCACGCTGTTCACGCATCTTGATTTTTACGCTTAGAGTTCTACCAACCGCTCGTGAATCACGATTTCACGCATGGTAACATCAATCCGGTTTTAAGCCGGACTTTGGCATACAATATCGGCTCCTTTACTACGAGAATCATATTTAATCAACTGCCGTCATAAACACAATTAAGGATATCCGGGTGTAATAAAGAATCTCCTCGTGAAGAGTTCTCAAGTTCAGTAATTTTATGACAATTTGACTGATTTCCTATAGGTCGTGGGTTCAACTCCCACTAGAGCCAAAATATTTTTTTACTTATTTTTTAGTTATAAGACAATGTTTTTGCTTTGTGACATCACTTTTCAGTGTAATTTGGAGAAAAATATCTTTTTTCTTTAATTTTATAGGAGTAAAATATGTGGTATAATTAAGGCCCCTGGTAGACTTAGCCAGTTATTAATATGGGCTAGAAATCCACTGGGCGTAATGCACCAATCAATAAAAAACCCACCCACTAACCCCTGGAGTAACGACGGGGATTTTGTTTTATGCCTTTCCTTTTCAAACACCGGGTAAAATGTCTGCACCCCAATCCCATGCAGAAGGTGAAGTTCACACCAAATATCCCCCGAACTAAATACGAGAAATGTAGTCCCGACCGGCTGTAATTCGCGGTACAAAATCCCCACACTAACCCCGAAGCGCGTTGACATCAAAAGGAAAAACTCCCGGTTTCTTTTCCGACGCTATCCCTGTCCCTCCTCGGGGCGGCGGTTGAGCGGGGTTTTAATTGACTGTTATATTACATTGTCTACGCCATGTTGTTCAAAAGTTGAGCAGAATCAAGGCCCCTGGTAGACTTGGACAGTAATTCATATAGACTAGTTCAGGGCTCTAATGTGGCGTAATGCACCAGTCATTGAAATCACGGCCGAACCCCGGTAAATGGCGGGGATTTTTTACTTTTGCCTTTTCAAACCCTGGTAAAACCATAGTACACAAGAGCTTTACAGAAATTATGGGAAAATTCCGCGTGATTGCCCACGTCCTAAACAAGTGAATTTAATAGTCACAGTTATAATCCCTGCTCTTTTTGGCACAAAAGCACCACATTACGAGGACCAACTGTGAAAGCTCGGCCATTTCCGTGTGTCTACTGTAAATTCATACCCCGGTATACATCTGTTTCTGAGTGACCCCTTAGCATAGGATTAATGGTTATTTCTTTATTTGACGCCATAGTAATGATTTTCACATTCGAGACGACCAGCAGACCTCATAGTAAGAGACCTTAACAAGCTGTTCCATCTTAGTATTATATGACTTTGATATTCCGCTACAACAGAGTAAACTCTCTACGAAGAGGACACTCTACCGCCTTCGCAATCAATTTTTTCCTAGAAATTTATTGCGAGGTACAGCTTGTAATATACATTTCCATAGCCTCATTATACACGTTTTTCACGTACATGTACTTGTCGTTTGCTGTTACCACGTTACGTGAATCACGTGTAAATCGGAGATTCTGTTTTGGGTGGCATTTGTAATTTCTGCACGGTTTTCACGCATTTGATTTTACAGATAGAGTTCTACAACGCAGGAATCACGAGTTCACGTTTGGTTACGACAATTTGGGTTGCAGCTATAATTCCTCGACACTGAATTTAACACCAGTCATTTGACATCCCTCCCCAGCCCGATGGGAAGGGTGGGTATTTTGAATTTAATTATATTTTGCTTTTTCCTACCCTGGGTAAAAACCTGCTCCAGGACCATGCAGAACGTAAACTCCTCGCATATCCCCATCCTAAACGAGAGGAATATAGGCCCAGATATTATGTCCCCGCTATTTTGGTGTCCCGGTACGACAAGATATTTTAGTGTAAGAACGACAACTCTAACTTAGAAAGAAAGTCATTGCTAGAGTTACTTCTCTTTCAAGATATGACAACAAACAAAAACATTCGTTAAAAATTAAAACCGAAAGGAATGACTTGCTACATTCATTTCAAAGTCAAATGAGAACGGTCTGTAAACATTAACTCGTCTGTCAGGAAAACTATGTTTATCTAGGTGTACGTGGGTATACCTGAGTTAACTGTAACCCCCGCTATGCTTTCGAATGGGATAGTTCCCTCATTAATATTACTTATTGAATTGACTATATTCATAGTTTAACTATGACACATAATAACTTGAGTGTCATATTTTCTCACACGCACCAATAAAACACTTTATAAGGACCACTCGGTTGAAAATATGTGTACTTTCTACTTAAAGTTCGAATTACAAACATTTTGCAATCATGTCTAACATATATAACTTCCTAAGTCAGAATTGCGGACGAACCGACGTTATAATATACTGCGCATTGTATTTCAATGCAATTATAGCTTGCAGAATTTGACACGAACCTGACCTTTTTTGATAAACATAATTTAACAGCCGATATAGTGCCTGTATTTATAATCTCGGTTGTATGTTTTCATAGTCAGGGTATTTCACGAGGACGCTCGAGATGTAATACAAACACAAATTTTAAATACCGATATTGCACAATTTGCTTGCGGAAATTGATATATTCAAATCAAAAACATTGTAATATATTCATGCATAAAGGCCAGGTTAGTGTGAAATTCGTCAAGCTATTACAAAAAACGTTTGTTTTAACCACCTGATGCAGCCATATCGGCAAAACATTGTGGGAAATCAAACGAAGATTATTTAAGTTTAACCCGTGTTTGGTGGTTTATTTTCATCATTTATTGTAGCTCGCAATAATGCTGCTTAAACTACCATTTACGAGCTTATGGGTTAGCATAAAAGACATTTTAAAATTGAATTTTTAACTCCAAACAAAATAATGTAGAGCAAAATACATGTGCCAGGTTATTGACACGTTAAAGAGGCATTCTCTAAAACTAGCATATTTTTCGCTACTACCACATTACATGAGCTAAATGTACAAAGCACTATCAATTATCATAATTTGTCAGAAGAAAGTGTGCGCAAATATGTCTCTATAATGTCTAAAATAAATTTAAATCAGCATTGATAATTTATCGCTTCCAGCGATTTATTATTATGTGGCCAAAGGGAAACAATTCGGTTCGTTACGGAAATATGTTTTCATTCTTTTCTCAGTAATTAGTGGGAGCTTTTTGTCGAAAATTTGTGGAGTTTAAGCAATAATGATTCTCATTTAACGTATAATATTCCTGAATCGATTTAAACGATCAAAGTTATAGGGAATGCCTCTTTAACCAGATCAGTCAAAGCAAATACAAATGTAGACAAATAGAAGTCATACACAATCAGCGGTATCGCCTACTCACTCATATCGATGGCTTAGAACCAGAAGGTCGTAACTACCACTTACGACCTTATAAGACTAATACATATTTGAAACCTGCTTCACAAGGCGCTTCTTATGAGCAGATTCTCATGAAAATCTGAAATTGTCATGTTGACCAAAATGAAGTGTTAAAAACGTGTTTTCCCATAGGTCAAGAGTAAATTACAGACAGTTTTCTCTTGTTTTCTCAATATATCGATTTGAAGGTTACGACCTTCTTGTTCTAAGCCAGCAATATCCCCCAAAAAAGAAAATTTTCAAGCAAGCCTATACATTGTGTACACTGCACAGCCATTCCACGATGGAGAGAAAAATATGTTGTTTTTTTATTTATTTTTTTATTTTGGTGATAAAGTTTATTTTCCTCGCCAATAGGTGTGCCTTGGTCGAGGGCATCCCAATTCACACCATGCAGGTTATGAGAAAAATGTTAAGTAAATTACTGCCTTGACAACATCGTAAGGTATACAAGGTTATAATGTCGCTTTTGATAATTCATATTTTCTTTGAAACTTGATATCAACAACAACAACAACAACAACAACAACAAAGGAACAACACCATTATCAGGTACATATTATCTAGTTGAAGCCGTAGGCACAAAAATGTACAAATTACATCGCGATTACCAATAATTATTATACAAAAATTGATCCCTGCCGGCTAGATTACATCACTGTTGTCGTTTGAAATTGTTGGCGATATCAACGATCTTACCAACATGGTTAAACCGCGGATTTTCTTCACATTTTATTGTTAAATAATTTACCTAGCAAGACCAATTCAATCGGACATAAGTGTATAGTATTATCAGTGACAAACATTTTGCATCGGCACCCATCTGTTTCTAAAAAAAACGTATATGTACGTTCACCAAAACTAGGTGGGGTGTATCATGCGCAAGACCCCGGTTTCTAGCACAAAGGTCAAGGTCGATCACACTTGGAAGTCAAGGGTTAAATGTTCTTATATCTTGTCCGCTCTGTAACTTCGTCATTTCTCATCGGATATTCTACGAGGTACAATGTCTATGTATAATATATGTACAAAAAATATGTGATGATCAGACAAGTCAATGACATACAGAAGTAATGACAGCGGCTAAAGATGAGCACCCTCACAAAATAGGATTATATTTCACGCAAACACGAACTACTAGGCAGACCCCTACAACTAAAATAAACTATTTTGGCAGTGTCTTTGTTCTTCCGTAACAATGATACATTTTTCACGAATTTGTATGTCAATTATTATCGGAAGTAGAGAGTCTTATCAAATATAATCGACACTTGAGCCGGTATCATCTTCAACAATAAACCTCTTAATCGTAAACAATGAAGTAATGTATCCGTTATTTTCATTTGCTAAAACATCAGTTTCTCGCTGGCTTATAATTATAAGGTCGTAAATACTTCTTTTTAATACGACCTTATGAGACAGACACATATATAAAATCAGCATCATAAGGCTCATCTCATGAGCCTATCTTCATGAAAATCGGAACTTGTCCTGTTGACCAAACAGAAGCTGTAACAAACTTGTTTTACCAAAGGGAAGAGTTTTCTTGTATTCTTAAAATAATACTTATGACATTCCCATTGGAAGTCATCAATATATATACGAGTGGTGATCAAAAGGGTCCCACTATTTTCGTAGCTTTTTCAGATTCGCATTTTATATCATTGTAAAATGACTTCAACGCTGCATCATAAATTATGTAATCCTAAATCAAGTTTAAACACCAAACAACATTGACTATCCCACGGTATTTCATTTACGGGTAGTATTTGGAAACGATCCTTGTATTTCGAAATGAAATGTAAATTTCGAAAGATGATGCGCTTTCAACTTTATAAGAGCATAATAAATATATTGAACCAATAAATTGCCACTCTAGGCTATACAGAAGATCATTTGATCTATAGTCATATGACCGTGAATGGGCCGCGGTCGAAATCTATATCACGCGGTGCGCATGCGTACTGGGGAGAGGTTGAAATTTATGACATTTTGGAGTACCAAAATCAATAGAAAAAGCAGTTGCGCGTAACCAGAATATTTACTAACCACTCTGCGCATGCGCGAAAGGTCATACACATTAGAAAATAAAACCCGCGATTTTATTCGGTACACCTATCACTTATTAAACCAACGGCACTTTTGGAAGTATAATGGCCATAGAACGGTAAGTTTTGGATTCACTTTTCTAAAAATAGTTTTTTAAATTTAAATTTAAAGTTTATTTTGTGAATTATGTACAATTTATAGTGCGTTTGCAGTAAAGCATTCATTTGGCCCGAGTAGTATGCAAGATTTATGTTTTCCGAATACTTGATCAGATTATTATGGCCATAGAACGGTAAGTTTTGGATTCACTTTTTAAAATTATTTCTGAATTTAAATTTAGAAATGTTTTAGTGAACTGTACGCTTTATACTTACGTTTGTAGTACAGTATCAGAAGTATGCAATATTTATGTTTTCCGAGTATCAGAGTACTCGATCAGAAGAATTACCGAGTATGATCGAGTAGAAATCAAACTTCATCCGAGGCGTTTTAAATCCAGCGCGACCAATAGGCGGGTATAAATTATATATACCGTGTTTAATTAGTGTTGCCAAATGTGAGAATTAATATCTGGAAATTTGAAAATGTCTTGAGGTCACCATGCTGGCATATCTTTATGGAACTTTAGGTTATTCAGATTTTGGTAGATTCAAACTTGGGTATTTCATTTTGCTCGTTCAGTTGGGTCGTGTATTTCTTTTCTGTGTTCGGCTGGTTGAGTTGAGTGCTACCGTTCGTGTATAAACCAAATCACTGTATGACTTATCGGATTACTATAAAATTCATTTTGTATCATTTATTGGTAACGAAAGCACATGTAAAATGCCCTTACCTTCCCACATCACTGTATGACTTATCGGATTACTATAAAATTCAACATGTATCATTTATTGGTAACGAAAGCACATGTAAAATGTCCTTACCTTCCCTAATCGCTGTATGACTTATCGGATTACTATAAAATTCAACTTGTATCATTTATTGGTAACGAAAGCACATGTAAAATCTGATCACTGTACTGATTATTGCCGTACTAAATAATTCAACGTGTAATCCTTATTGCAATGGCCTGAAATCGACTCTTTTACGCCAATGACCGATTTTCTCACATCTATTTACAACGAATAAGTACCATTTTGATATCTCAGGTAGTTTATGAAACGTGGTTTCTATGCTTTTGTTTTCATAATTTATTCCACCCAAGTTGTACCATATACTAACCTACGACAGCTTGTGAGCTTGTATATTAGCTAATAAGATCAATTTTGATACGGTCCAGTAACGTGAGAATATTAGTTTACATGTAGGCTTACTTGTAGCTTGCCTTATATGGCTTTCAATGCTCAAGTATTATACAAATATGATTAAGCCTACTTGTTGAAATATGGAACAACGGATATTTGTTTTGTAAATTTGTAAAATAAGTTATAATCGCGGGCATGAAGTTTCGTAATTTGGTTTTATTATTATTTGTAAACCTGGCTGTTTTCGTGTAATCGCAATTCGTAAGAAATATAGAACATTCCTGGACTAAAGTTTTGTAAACGTTTTTCATTGTAACACGAAAGATTTTTCGCATCTGCAATTGAATTGATCTCACGCCAAAGTAGAGATCGCTCCACCTGACTGTTTGTCGAAGGTTGCTTGACGAAGGCTTTCGGGTTAATCAATTAGTCTATGTGATTATAACTTACCATTTAAATTGATTTAAAGGATACTGATTGACACCTGGCGTAATGACAATTGTATCGTATTTCGTCACTCCTTTCTGACATAATTTATCAAAATGTTTTTTTTTCAGATTTTTGTTGGGCGTTGCCCTTTTCACCGTCGTCCATGGATATATGACATTTCAAGGCAAAATCCCTAATGGTAAAATAGTCCCTAATCCCTGTAGCCCCGATACTGTCTGGCAAGGGGTTGGTCATGAGAATCAAGGAGGTGGTGGGGTCAGAAATCCGTTTGGAAAAGAATTTAAACAAAATGGTTATGTAAGTATTACTTTAAAGATTACCTTTGTGTTTATAGCGCGCTTGACACCTAATCCGTCTTCAAATCAAAGTGGGGGCAAACATATGCCTGCCATATTCAGCATAAAGCTGACCTGCAAATAAAGGTTATGCACGACACTTCACCTAGAAATGATTTTTATATGTTTGTATTTATTCTCGTCACTCCTTTATCCGTATGGACGAGGCTCTCAGGAGTTTGTCATTTTAAAGTTTGGAGGTTAGTGCATGATATAGAAAATGCATGATAGTGCATGATATAGAAAATACCCCGATTCCAGAAGCAACCCTGGTTCTTTCACGTGCTTGTTGTAAATATCCTCTATATATTTTTGATTTTATTAAACTGACAAAAATGTATTAATTTATTACATAGACCTGGACACAAGCATTGTGTAGGGCAGACCCGGATGGTGACGGTGTATATTTAAATAATGTATATTTATTACACAGACCTGGACACAAGCATTGTGTAGGGCAGACTCTGATGGTGACGGTGTATATTTAAATAATGTATATTTATTACATAGACCTGGACACAAGCATTGTGTATGGCAGACTCAGATGGTGACGGTGTATATTTAAATAATGTATATTTATTACACATACCTGGACACAAGCATTGTGTATGGCAGACTCAGATGGTGACGGTGTATATTTAAATAATGTATATTTATTACACAGACCTGGACACAAGCATTGTGTAGGACAGACTCTGATGGCGACGGTGTATATTTAAATAATGTATATTTATTACACAGACCTGGACACAAGCATTGTGTATGGCAGACTCTGATGGTGACGGTGTATATTTAAATAATGTATATTTATTACACAGACCTGGACACAAGCATTGTGTAGGGCAGACTCTGATGGTGACGGGGTATATTTAAATAATGTATATTTATTACACAGACCTGGACACAAGCATTGTGTAGGGCAGACTCTGATGGTGACGGGGTACACAATGGAGCAGAATTAGGTGATCCTGACTGTTCATGGAGTGAAGGTTTGGATGCCACATTTACCACTGGACTCTCTCATCCAGGTAATGATAGTATAGAGAAGTTTACTTGATCGTAGACTCTCTATTACTAGTAGTTTAATTAAACAGCAGGTGTCCGTTGCCTAAGCAAAGCGCTACGTAACACGTTCCATGGGAAGTAATCCATGCCTTCTTTGTTTAAGGTTACAAACCACAAAATGCCTATAACATGTATCAACCTGGGACTGACTATTGTAACTTTACATTGAGCTAAAGAACAAATTTATTTAGTGGTTTATGACCTTAATTGAACAGGCGGTTACTGAATGAAGGCGCTTGCTGGTCGGGCTTTACTTTGGAAACAGAGGCCTGCTAGCGTGTCTATATTTATAACCCCGGTTGTATGGGTTCATAAGCAGTATACCACGATGTACTCTCGCGATGCCAATAAATGTTTAATATTCTGTTCCAGAAACCTGTCAATGCTCGTTCATTTTGGTATGTTTAAAACTTTATACTGTTGACCAATGGGAGGTTTTTGTTTACATTGCCATTTGATATTTGAATGATTGAACGAAAATCTCAAAGCATTTATTGATTTTATTCATACCTTGGAACTGAATAAATAAAAAAGTATGTATTTCAAATAAAGATTCTATTGACTTGTTTTAATAGTATGTCATCAATTATATTCGGTTCCTGATCGTTCACTGTATGAACTTGTGTATTGACGACCTCACCCTTACCAAACAATCATAATTATTCTGTTCAGGCCCGATGACTATAAACATTAGAGTGCGTAATCCATGCTCCAACTCATACTCCATACTCCAACTGGAGCATTTCTGAGTTACAAAAACTGCCGTAACTTCTTTTATTACTGGATGGAAACATATGAAATAGGTGTTCATTTTCTTAGTACTTAGATTATTTGCTACAAGTTGGTGTTGGTTTTGAAAAATTCTGAAACCATCTGTTTTCAAGTTGGAGCTTGGAGTATGGAGTTCGAGTATGAGAATGAGAAATGTTTATAATCACAAGGCCAAGTTCGGTGATTATAAACGTGTTCTCATTTTCATACTCAAACTCCGTAACGTTAATTCATGCTCAAACTTAAAAACAGCTTTTTGTAGAATTGTGCCGCACAGCCAACACCAAATTGAAGGAAATGAATGATCTAATTAAGAAAATGAAATCCCATTTCAAATGATCAATGCTGTAAAAATCTAGAGAATAATTTCGTTTTGAGTTTGGCGTAGGATGACACCAACCGCTGTGAAATACGAGAGCTTAAAACTCAGCCAAGACTTCTCGAACAAATGACATATATATCTCCTGCACCATACATGCCTTAGTCGCACACATTTTGGTTTCAACTCAAATATAGGCGTTTCGACTATAGATTAACAAAAAAGCTTCGAGGTGTGACTAGTTAGAACCTTGTATTCTATCACTAAAGGATCCATTACCCAGAGAGGTCATGGTAGATCTATAGAAGGCGTTGCTGCCGTTGAGTGCGGCGTTAAATTAGCTACGCTTTACAGCATATTAATTTGTATAAACCATTTGTATTTTAAGGTATTTGTGAACCGCTTGATTCAGCTATGTGCCAAGGGAAGAATGATTTTCTAGAAAATTGTGCAAGCAATGAATTTGTCTGCGATGCCATTCATGAGGAAGGTAAGTGAAATACGGAAATAGAGCCACATCTCGCTGGCTAAGAAAGAAAAAATCGTTGCTACTACGTTCGACCTTATAAGACTGATACGTATTTGAAATCTGTATCATAAGGTTCTTCTTTTGAGCATTTTGTTCATGAAAATCGGAACTTGTCAGGTCGACCATAATGAAATTGTAAAAGCTTAGTTTGTTGACCTCTTTGTTTAAAGCAATGCTGTTTTAGGAATTTAAGGGCAGTTCTCGAAACAAATACAGTACACACTTCATCGTATACTTGTAAGTAAATGCAAATAGTTTTTTTTTCAAATTGGATGACTACAAGATTGATGCAAACAATTGCTTCTAATTCCACAAGCGCATGATTGCAAGTCGACAAGACTTAGTATTAATTAAATACATCTAGAAATATGCAATGCTATTTCCCGACCCATTCCTACCATGTCCATTATTTTAAACTAGGTCAAGTCTTACTTGTGCCTCTTTAGGTCGCCGTTTTGGCATGGGATTGTGCGATTGAGTCGCCGTGCAGCAGGTCTTTCCTACTTTTCATTCGGTCTCATGCAATAACCATTATTCTATGATTTCTTTGTGAAATTGGGTCATCCAGCATGTTTTCGGCGGGGACTTGGATTTTTAATTGTTTCTTTGGCTCAGTGTAGTTGCTAGAAATATGTAATGTTATTTCCCGCCCCATTCCTACCTTGCCTATTATTTTAAACTAGGTCAATCGCTATTCTGTAATTACTTTGTGAAATTGTGTCATCCTTCATTTTTTCGGCGGGGACTTGCTCATTTATTGCTGGTTAGGCTGATTAGGTTGAGTGTTACCTTCCCTTTCTGATATCCTCTTACCTTTGTTATCGTATTGTGTTATTGATGCCCCTCTCTATTGCAGGTATAATTGAATTTGAAGCCCGGTTTGACGACACAGCGGTGCCCGGAGTGGAAACTTCATATTATTGCCAATCATTTGAATTCGACCCCACAACGGACTACCATATTGTTGCTGCTACACCTATTATAGACAACGCGAATGTAATGCACCATGCTGTTTTATACGGGTGCCAAGATGAAGGTTTGTAAATAAATTAAACTATTCCTTTTTTTGTTTTTCATAATACTATTCCTTTGCATTGTCTACAAGATGAAAGAGGCTTATGTGACGTCATAGTAGCGGTATGGCGTCATCAATATGAGCAAGATTCACTTGACGTCATATCAGATGTATGACGTCACAAGTATGAGAACGACTCATGTGACGTCATAACAGCTGTATAATGAGTTATGACGCCATTAAAACAGTAGTTAAAGAAAGTCGGTTTATCTCTTGACTAGACCTACTATAGTAGATTCAATAAGTAATACTAATGAGGGAACTATCCCATTCAATATAATAGCGGATTTTACCTTTAATCAGGTATACACAGTTACACCTAGATGAACATACTTTACCTGTCGGACGACTTAATGTTTATAAACTGTTCTTGATTGACTTTGAAAGATCTGTACCATTATTTTGTCTACTAAAAATCAATATTTCACAGAACAGATTCAAAATTTTGACGAATAAACTATGTTCGTTAACAAAATAAACCATGACGTCAACAATGCATGACTGTAATAAGTAAGATGACGTAATGATCTAGGATTCAGATCATTCCTAGAAATATTTTATGGCATATCTAGAATAAATCATGACGTATGCATCATATGCTATGACGTCATGACCATTCGTCGATGTTGTTATTGATTAAAGAGAGAAGATGGGGAGGGGTGATAACTATATACGGGGGTCGATGTTAGCCTCTCTTGCAATAATATGAATTTATTTTTCGAGGTATTCAATGAAGTGAAATCGTATGTTTTTGTAGATATATAATTAATTGAACGTCAAATAATTTGAAACGTAAACTATTTTTTTGTATAATTTAGTGAATGTTTAAAAGTTAACGTATTTTTTTCTATATTTCAGTGAACGTCACAAGGTTCGAAACTGCTAAATCATGTTTTATGGAACAGATTTGTTCAGAAACACTATTTGTGTGGGCTTTTGGTGGAGGTGGCACATGTGTTCATGAAAACGCTGGTTTCCGTGTTGGAGCTAATGGATATAAACGTGTCATCTTAGAGGTAAGATTTATATCACGTGGTTTGTGACGTCATTTTTAAAACGACGCTGATATGCCGTTTACGATAATTCATATAGATACTAAGTATGTTTCAAATAGAAAAATACTCACTTAATCTATCAAGCCTGTTTTGATACTAATATAAATATGTTTTCGTGTTAACAATCTATGCAGCCATTTGGAAACGTCACAAATAACTAAAACATAACGATTATTATAGTTCATGACGTAATTCACCTTGCGAAATAAATTATAATAATTATATTATAAATGGCGGCTAATTTTTATCATAACAATTAGATCTAACATAAGATAAATTGCCATTCGATTCATCTGATTTATCATTATTGATATTGACAATCATATAATATGGTGTTCTTTTTTTACAATAATGACGTAACTATATTATATTCAATGACGCCAGAAATGGTAGTAATGAATTATATATTTATTTCTATTTGGGATGCATTAAACAACCCTTATGAAGTAGAACCGTAATGAGACTTGTCTGGTATGACGTCATAATGACGTAACTATATATTCAATGACGTCATACATGGTATTAATAATTTATTTATTGCTTATTTAGATGCATTGGAAGAATCCCTATGAGATTGAAACGTACCAAGACTTGTTTGGTTTGACGTCATTTGACGTAATTATATATTCAATGACGTCATAAATGGAATTAATAATTTATCTTTTACTTATTTAGATGCATTGGAACAATCCCTATGAAGTAGAAACATACCGAGATTCGTCTGGAATGACCCTTTATATGACCCCTAACCTTCGAACATACGATGCAGGAACTATGATCATTGGACAAAACATTCTTGTGATTCCACCAGGGAAGGACCGCGTCTCTGCAAATGGCACGTGCACATCCATGTGCAGTGAAGAGATGTTTCAAGGACCAATCAACATTTTCGGCGCCCTAAATCACATGCACTTTTTGGGTAAGTTATATTATACCTGCGAAAAACTCCTTTAAAAGTGGAGTTACTCCTCTTTTCTGGTTTATCAAGTTCACCTTCCTGGCTCAAAAGTACCTTTGGTTTATTTTATGATCTTCTGTCCCAAATCTATAACCACTAGAATTAATACCTTCCTTGTTTATGCCTCTAAATCCCTTTTTAAATCACATTTAAGTGCATCTTGTGACATGTTTCGCTTGATAATTCCTACTTTGAATTTAACTAACTTGGCAGGTATGGTTATATTTTGTATTGATACGCTAACGTATTCATCGAAATTTTCAATGCAATGAATTTGTCGTGCGATATTAAAGACAGAAGTTTGCAAAACTGCCTTGTTTGGATAAGGAATAGAATGTTGCTATTAACTGAAGAAAGCCGATATACAGCGTGACTAAATCTACATAAATTGACATTAAAGAGGCATTCCTTATAACTAGCATATTTTTCTGTACTATCACATTTAAGGAGCTAACTATACAAAGCACTATCAATTTTCATAATTTGTCAGAAGAAATGTGCGCAAGTATGTCTCAATAATGTCAATAATATATGTAAATCACCCATAAAAATGTATCGCTTCCAGCGATTTATTATTATGTGGCCAAAGGGAAACAACTCGTGACTATTTTGGCTCATTTCGGAAATATGTTTTTATTCTTTTCTCGGTAATTAGTGGAAGCTCTTTTGTTGAAATTTTGAGGAGTTAAAGCAATAATGATTCTCATTTGATGTATAATATTCATGAATCGATTTAAACGATCAAAATTATAGGGAACGCCTCTTTAACTTCATAAATGATAGATTTCATAAATTGTATTTTTGAGATCATTTATATCAGAAATGCATTATATCTAAAAAAAATATAAAAAAATGCCGACCTTAGCCTTTATTTGCCAGTCAATTTTCTTCTGAAATACATTAAATTTTGTATGGCAGGGGTGGTATTCACAAAGCATCTTTAGTAGAAACTTAAATATTTTGACTGAAGTTAAACTATTGAGCTGAACATATTTCCCAAGCAAAGAAGAATAAACAATTTTTCTATGTGATTATTGTAGCTATATACATAATGCTTCTAAACAAAGTAAACATTTGTTAATCTTATTTGTCCTGTTTAGCTGATACACTTAAGGAAAATTTGAGATTTTTAGAAAAATCTAAGATTTCACTTAAGATGCTTTGTATACACAAATCTGCCTCCCCCTGATTTGAACCCGGGTCTCTAATTAGACGGCCAGCGCACCAACCACTGAGCTAAGGAGGCACATTGTATCATGGCTAGATCTAACGTAAAGGTACCCAGGAAAAAATTCAAGCAATAAACTTTTTCCACTGTATGTATATATATATCACATGACTTTCCTTGTATCCAGGTTAGTATAGCCAGTACGTATAAAGTTATACATACCACGTGTAGTATAAATTGTTGGATTTTTCTAATAAATCCATGCGTATTTTGCGTTTTAGTGTCATATCATATAAAGAATCTATCACTCGTTGTCAATTGATATATTCACATTAAACTCGTCCAGAGGCTCGCTTAATAAAATTTCCAAAACTCGTTTGATATAAATTTATTTCAATTGACAACTCGTGATAGATCATGTATATAATTACGCAGCTGTTTATGTAGTTAAAATAACTAGAATGACTCTGTTCAACGAGTTGACCTTGGATTTTTTCAGGAGATGCAGCAGTGTCTAAATTATGGTCTGCTCAAACGGGTGAAGAGACAATTATTGCTGTCGATGAAGTGTTCGATTACAACGCACCCACATATTATAGGTAAATGTAAAAATATTGGTACACGTATCTGATAAAAAAATTACCGTTATTTAACCAATTTATTTTCGCGAATACTAACTTTGAAATTCGCGTTTCGCCGTTCGCTGGCATGTAGTCGCGACTACAAATCGCTGGCTTAGAATGAGAAGGTCGTTAGTGCTAAATCGATATTTTGAGAAAACAAGAACAAATTATCAAAATTTACTCTTTACTTATGGTTTAACAATCTGTTTCAACTTTAAGAGGCATTCCCTATAACTAGCATATTTTTTCTCTACTATCACATTACATGAGCTATATGAACGAAGCACTATCAATTATCATAATTTGTCAGAAGAAAGTGTGCGCAAATATGTCTCTATAATGTCAAAAATAAATTTAAATCAGCATTAATAATTTATCGCTTCCAGCGATTTATTATTATTTTGTCAAAGGGAAGCAACTCGGCTCGTTACGGAAATACGTTTTCATTATTTTCTCGGTAATAAGTGGGAGCTTTTCGTTGAAAATTTGAGGAGTTGAAGCAATAATGATTCTCATTAAATGTCAAATATTCCTGAATCGATTTAAACGATCAAAGTTATAGTATGCCTCTTTAACGATCCTATTTTCATGAAAATCGGAAATTGTTTTAAAAACTTGTTTTTCTATAGGTAAAGAGTAAATTACAGACCGTTTTCACTTGTTTTCTCAATATATCGATTTCGTAGTTACGACCATCTCATTCTAAGCCATCAATGTGTAGATTTTCAATGGGTCACGACAATATTGTGGGTGATAGTCTCTCGCGATGTATCTATGAATGATTTGAATACTTTTGCCGCTACATTTGAACATATTTCGCGATTTTTTACCACGTCGACTCCGCTTAATTTAATCGTTCGAAGTAATTCATTTATATATATTCAGTTTCACATTCCCCTATGGTTAAGTGATAAGACAAATATAGGATACCATGTCGCACAGACAATCCAAAGACACTTCAAAACATCTAGTTTACCTACTTTAGATATGTTCTTTTACAGTTTCGATGAGCTTAAAGTTGTATACCCCGGCGACGAACTGACTGTGGACTGTCATTTCAAGTCTACGTCTAGAGATAAAACCACATTCCAAGGCTATGGTTCCAGCGATGAGATGTGCTACACTTTCCTCATGTATTATCCGAAAGAGAATGGAACCCCAAGTAAGGATAATTTCTTGAAATTTTATAAGGTTTTTACTCAAGCCTTTGACAATGGAAAATATTTGGCGAAAGCCTTGTTGGTCCTAATGACATTACACCAGTTGTCAATCAATAACCTTTAAATCAATTTTAACGGTAAATTATAATCACTTGGTCCAATGGATGAACTTGAAAACCTTCGCCAAGCAGCCTTTAACAAACAAACAGGAGGAGCGATCTCTGCTCTGGCGTAATGTCAATTGTTAAAGCGTCCATGACAGTAACCGAATGTTGCCGGTTGGATCCCATGACGCATAATAGCAAACCTTTTATAAATGGTACTAATTTAAGGACGCGCATCATATAAGGGTGGTTTTAGGGAATGGCTGGCTGTCTACCAACAATTTCAGTGTCAAGACATTGTGACTGAATAGCATCTATTTGACTAAAATACCGTTTGCAGAAAGCAAAACCAGATCTGAAAACGACAGGAAAACAATTAGAAAGCATATACTTTTGTAGTAAGTAGCGTCAGAAATTATTTATTAACCGCATGCATATATTAATATTTGACTAGGTTTGGTTCTTGTATTTGTATATATAGCTTGACGAATTTGAAACGAACCTGACCTTTTGATTATCATACTTTAACGGCCGATATATTGTCTATATTTATAACCTCGGTTGTATGTTTTCATAAACGGGGAGTTTCACGAAGATGCTCAAGATATAATATAAACACAAATTTGAAATACCGATATTGCACGATTTGTTTTTACGGAAATTGATATATTCAAAGAAAGAACCTTGTATATATCCATGTATAAATGTCAGGATCAGGTCAAACACACCAAGCTGTACATATATTTGTGGGCAGCGGTGGCCCGAAGGTAGGGTGCGTGATTTGGGATCCGGAAGTCCCGGGTTCAACCCCTCCTCTGGTTACTGGTTAATTTCTATGAGCAGGACCCACATGAGCCACACCACCACAATGGTATAAAATGGTACATGTTAGGGCAGTGTCTTTTTCTGAGCGCCGTAGATCGATGTTGGCTGCCACACCCACAGTAGAGCAATAGTCCCCACAGGGAGACACAAGTGTAGGTTTCCATAGGAAACCCAACAACCAGGGGAAGTTGAAATGTCAAAGGGTGCTTGAGCGGCCTAACAGCTGAAAAGAATCCACCCTAGAAAATTGGTAACTAAACTTAACTTATATTTTAGGTTGTACTACTACCGGCAACATTGTTGATTGTGAATGGACAAAACAAGTATATGGTGGTTGTGACAGGGACTACATACTACCACAGTATGTATATATCTTACTACAGTAAAACTTTGTTACGACGAGCATCGATATCACGAGCACCCGATCTATCTCGAGCAAGTTTTAAACCAATATCCTTTAGTATCATCAATACATGCCCTTTGGATATTTCGAGCACCTGGTTTATCTCGAGCATTTTACTTGTCCCGATCACTCCTCGGGATAACGAAGTTTTTCTGTACTGTTAAATCATTTAATTGCAATGGGTCTAAATTTCCTGGTTTTGGTGAAAAATATTATTTCGTGGTGACGTAATTTCAAGGATACCTTGTCTATTTAAGCCACGTGCTATTGAAATTATAAATATTCGTGGGAATTTAATTTCGTGGTTGAGATTATCCATGAAATCCATGAAATTAAAACACCCTCGAAAATAAATGATTTTGCAGTAGCTATACAATTTTTAGAAACCAATAAAAAAGTATGAAGTGCTAACAACTGACAACGGGTGTATTTTATCTATTTTATTTTTACCAACGTTTCGGCTTATCACTAAGCCTTCATCAGGGTGAAATAGCTATACAAGTATAATGGTGGACAACAAGGCAAACTCCAATGCTTTTTTTCAACATTTCGACTTTTAATTCTAGTAGTCTTCTTCAGTGAAACAACTTGTTATGGCGTTATTATCTGTACTCATACCTTATGTTTTTTTTTCTTTTTTCTTTTTTTAATGGTATTAATCATATTAATTTTTTTTCCTTTTTTTTACTTTATCATAGTTGACATATTTCAAATAGCAGTTGATCTCAATTGTCCCTTTTATGCTCACACAAAATCGTTTTGACAGTTAGTGCTACTTCGTAACGGGGGTCATACGTGCTATATATACGACCTTATTAGACACTACCATATCTCATATGTATCATACGGTGCTTCTTATCATCAAATTTCATGAAAATGATACAGACCGTGTTGACAAAACAGAAGTCGAAAATGTTTCATTCTCATTAGTAAAAGAGTAGTTTTCAATACTATTTAATTTAGTTATTTCTTGTTTTATTGTAGTACTATTTTTGTTTTAACTACTGTTAGCGTTTAAAGATCGAAATATTTGTGGTGGCATATATATTTTCCTTGTCGTTACATCTGTCCGTTTTTTCCGAAATGTTCCCACTGTTTGCATCAAATGCACCACCGTTAGACTACCATGTGCCAATAAAGGCCTATACAGTATACTGTGTCGCTACCGGCATTGACAGTGTCACTCCAGGGCACCGAATTATTACCAATACTTACACTCTGTACTCAGCACTCAGCTATGGAACTTGTTCATACATAAGCTATTTTAAAAATATATATATTGCTAATGTAGGTGGGTAAAATGTATAGAATCGTTATTCGAATTTTGAAAATAACATTTTCTTTGCTATACTATTTATGAGATAAACACATAATTATTGAATCTGAGTGCCACACTCTACACCCAGACAGTTAAATTACACACATAGCTTGCCCATTCACTAAATTACACTATGAAGTAGGCTATCAATTATATTAAGTGCCTATTAAACATTTTTACAACGTCTTGCTCTCACAATAATTTGGTGGCTATGGACCTCAATATGATGAAATTCAACATTTGAGTGCAGAGTTTGAGTATTGGTTATAAGTCTGGACCATGGTCTCAAATGACCCACTTTTGCCCCCAAATGCGTCACTGCTGCTCTAAAATGTATGATTGTAAGAATAGAATATGCCAGTTTTGCCCGTTGCCCTTGTACGTAATTGATGCTTGTTTGTATGATTGCAGCACAGACAAAGCACAGAAAGTGTACAGTGATGTTGGAAGTAACTGCCATACAACCATATGCCTGGAAGAATGTCTGAACGTTGTCCGGGAACTCAAGAAGAACCCATGCTTCACGTACCCTATGACGTTTATCAATGACTTATACGCGATTGGATTTGCTTGGGATAATGTCACGCAACAATTGGAAGGCATGGAGTTTAAACGCATGATGGACTCGTGTGACGCTGAACTCGAACGAGATGCTTGGATGAACGGAAACGGAAATGGAAACGGCAATGGAAATGGAGAATGGCCAACATCTGGTTCAGTGTCCATCAATTTTGGCTTCTTAGTTACCATAGCCTCAGTGACTTTGGCTAAGATCATGTAAACAAAGACAGCCTTATACTCTGATACTCATCTGACAATGCATCGATTTTATTATTGTTATTATATTTTTGATATATTTAACGTTTTATTTAGAACCATAGTGCATTGATATCACCAACAATCCATTCCATGTGCATGTATTCATATAATTCAATTTTATGATTTTTTGCACTTGACCTGTGTGATGCCAATGTATATGCTCGACGGACAAACATTTGAAAATTATGCGTTTCTTCGCGACATGTACCGTGTATGTTTGGTGGACATACATTTGGTATCTTAAGATTTTTTGCGACTTCAGATATTTGTGATAAAATAAAAATGTCACTTACACCCAAATTGACAACATCAGTAAATAATTGTGCGTTTGTTGACTGATCAAAAGAAATGTAACTGGATATGTTTGAATGGGTCATATATTGGGACATATTTTGATAAAATGATGGTGTTTACGTTTTGAGAGGCAGGGCTGTACATGCATGTGTACATGTATTATATTGCCGTTTTCACCTGGCAAAAACTTAAATGTTGCGGCTACTTAATGTATAAATCAGTCACTTCAATGTGTTTTTGAATTATTTTTATGACAAAGAAAACATTTGTACTTGGTAACATATTTAGTCTGGTTGATACTACATGCATAAATCAGTCAGTGAAATCAGTAAATTGCCACAGAGCACAAAAAGGTAGATAAGTAGGCAATGCATGTTTCTCAGGTTTCCTCCTTAGTCAGTTGAAAAGCAGAATAAAACACGACTAACATGTCCATGATTCACAACAAATTCATTTATTTGTTTTAGGCTTATTATTATAATATACAGTGTATTTCTAGTAAACAGGAAAAATGAAATGAATAAAAGGTGTACGTATAGTTATTGAGATCTAGCGGGCGCATACTACATTTTACTAGAAATGTTGCATCCCGTAAAGATTAAATTTCTATTTAATCCCAGAACTGCAATAAAATGATATTTCCTCTACAACATTGGTATCTGTGTTGACACTTTTAAAGTTTGTAGCTATGATGTGAAGCTAAGTTCCATGTTCGGTACTATATCATACATAACACACGTGGTACTTAAGAACAGACTCAACAAAACAAACAGGAACAAACCGTAAATAATGTACACGTAGACGACAGGCATGCTACACAATGTCTTACACAATTAAAATAAGAAAATGATACCAATTACTTAAACGTTGCAAAATTCAGATTTATCTGTCAAAATAGTCAGAAAGCGTCAAAAAGTTAATGTGTATACGTGTATACTGTTATACTACCCTGCTGAAACTCACAATTGTTTTGCATGTTAGCCATCAGAAAAACTAAAACAATAAAATCATGATGATTTACTACGAAGACGATTACAACCCGATCACTACAAGTCCTAATAATATCAGCTGTCAAGAACTTCCTAACACTATCAAAACTTGTAATCATCGTGCATGGTATAATGGTACATTTCGGACCAACCAGGAGTACAGAATGAGGTAGCCGACATCCATTCATAGCATACGACCATATTTTCATCTATTGGGAAGTCTAGACATATAAACGTTTGCTGCATTATTCCTCGGTTGAATCTGACGAGATCTTTGATAACAACGTAATGCATCTTGTGGTAGCTTCTCTTGTTCCATACATTTTCCGAGTATATTTAGTGCTGTCTCTAGGTGACAAAGATTCGGATAATCCTGTATAACTTGCTGCAGTTTATATATAGCTCTCAATAGTTCTACACGGTTTCCTAGACGTCCGTATGTTTTATACTGTAGGAAATACAAGTAGGGAAGAGAATCTACGACAGCCAGGTCCATCCACTTGTCCCAGAACCCTCGACTCTGCATATCTTGTGGTGAAGATCGGAAGCTTTCTTGTCTCATTTCTTGGGGTACGATATTGAGTTCACAACGCATGAAGACAACACAGTATGAAACAATATGTCTGAAATCAGTTCCTTGTATTTGGTCGGCAGCATCTCTCATTCCGTGTGTCAGGTAACGCGCCATATCTTTACAACCACACACTGGCAGTACAATATTCCTATCATACAGCTGTTCAACATGACGTAATATAGCTTCTGTTCCATTTATATCACCGACACTGTAATAAACAGTAGCAAGTTTTAACCAACCAGACGATAAATCAGATGTTACTCCGAGCTTCAACCACGTCATCACAGAATCTGACAAAGGTATGTTCAATGTCACGGAATACGATGCTAGCAATGTACCTATTGTAGAACACATGAGTGGTACAAGGTTTCCGCATGCTGTCTGTTTCATACAGTTGAAGCCTGGATAGTGTTGGATTACTCTGTTACACTTGCACAGAAATTGTTGATACGAATCATGAATAGAATTGTTATTTCGCTTTAAGTAACTTCCGAACCGACTTATGGTTAGCTGTGCAGAATCCAAACAAAGGCCCACAGAGATACGTTTATGTGTTTCAACTGCTGAAGGTATAAGAGGAGGAAGCACGTGGATTCTATTGAACTTCCTCCTGAATCTTTCACCCAGGTCATCTATTTTGATTTCAAAGAACACTGTAAGATGTCTTTTAATGATATCTTCAAGTGTTGACAACAAATCGCATCGTTGTTGCGCTGTAACTCTCGCTGCCATGAGATTGTTCTCAGGAATTATAAAATGTGGACAGTTCACGCAATGTATGAAGTTATAAAGTACACGTAACGTTTGTTTAAAGCAGGGTAACATATTACGTTCATGCCAAACATCTGCGTTAGTATCTTCTATACAATGAAATAGAGCAGTTTTACACATATAACTTGATATCACGTTATGAAAAACTGGGTACGACTTGAGCAACATTTTCATTAAAACGTAGCATCCCATCTGTGTTACGTTTAAGCTAAACATTAGATATCTCTCGGCGGTTGAAGTGGAAATTCTCCATTCCACATCATCCAGTCCACTAATCTTGCTCCCTACTGGTACAAGGAAACATCCTGAGCTTTCGCACTCAGACTTTAATCGTGCACATGGCCATCCACTTCTACTTCTTCGATTCAACCATCGACTGCCTTCTGTTGGCCACTGTGCACATCGAAAAGCCAAAACATAATCGTGCTCTTGACTTTGTTCATCTCTTGGTCTATTTCCAGCAGGACCATGACGTTCGAAACCAAGGCCTCTGAACTCCCCATCAAACACAGAGTTTTTCAACACAACCCGTTGCTTACCATCTAGACAATATACGTCATCTGTTACATAGTTTGCAGCCAAAGGTGCATCGTCTCTCAAACTTTGCAGGAGGCAGTAACCTGCAGCCGTTGTCTCATCTTGTATCAGTAGGACGTTTTTAACCCCGCTCCTCCAATCAGCCCAGTCAGGGATCGCGTGACACATATTCACACAATGTAACACATCGACATCTGATTGGATACCGAGAGTTGTGCTACCCTCTGACTGACTGCCGAAATAATACGATTCTAGACCATTATCACCCATCAATGAATCGATAGCTTCGGTAGCTTCATCTAACGAACAATGTGTTCGTCTTTTCCTTATCATCTCATCATTGATGCCGATATCACTCAGTACTTCTGATAATGCTAGAGATAACCTCTCAGTGGTCTGTTCAAGACACGACATTCTGAAATATAAAATAAACATAAATGTATGAACATAAATTATAACACATAAATCTTTAGATAAATCAAAATGAATGATTACTTGTATACAAGTTGTACAAAGGCCACACTTTGTATAACCAGGTACCTCATTATTACACCTCATTAACCCGTAGTTTGTCAAGTACAAATGCTATTATACATGTATATTTTATAAGACGAAAATATTGAACGAGATTTTATTATTGTATGTCCTGTCGTGATTGTTTTATCATGTCGAACCCTGGAGACGGACACAGTGTGACCATTCATGTACCACGTGACCATAGAAGTCACTGAATAAATAATACACTTATGCCTGTTTTCCTATCCTAGTCGACAGTTTGTTGCCAAACTTATTCTTGGGTTTATAGCCGTTTGTGACGTCATGGTCACGTGGTATGGTCACGTGGTATGGTCACGTGGTATTGTCACGTGGTATGGTCACACTGAGACATGATGAAGGTAAGTATGTAACTGATCAAACAGTCAGGTGTACTCACATGTGTTCATGCAGAAACCGGACAGGCGAGTGACCAAGCGGACAGTCAGGTGTACTCACATATGTTCATGTAGAAACCGGACAGGCGAGTGACCAAGCGGACAGTCAGGTTTACTCACATGTGTTCATGCAGAAACCGGACAGGCGAGTGACCAAGCGGACAGTCAGGTTTACTCACATGTGTTCATGCAGAAACCGGACAGGCGAGTGACCAAGCGGACAGTCAGGTTTACTCACATGTGTTCATGCAGAAACCGGACAGGCGAGTGACCAAGCGGACAGTCAGGTTTACTCACATGTGTTCATGCAGAAACCGGACAGGCGAGTGACCAAGCGGACAGTCAGGTTTACTCACATGTGTTCATGCAGAAACCGGACAGGCGAGTGACCAAGCGGACAGTCAGGTTTACTCACATGTGTTCATGCAGAAACCGGACAGGCGAGTGACCAAGCGGACAGTCAGGTTTACTCACATGTGTTCATGCAGAAACCGGACTGGCGAGTGACCAAGCGGACAGTCAGGTTTACTCACATGTGTTCATGCAGAAACCGGACAGGCGAGTGACCAAGCGGACAGTCAGACAGGTCGATATTTATGCGATTAAGCAATGATTATACATGCGGTCGGACTGACAGGTTATCGAGTTATTGCAAGTGATGAGATATCTATTGATGATAGTGTATGTAAAACGTATCTAGATAATAAGTTGTACATAATATTACGAACCATGGGTAATGGTAAGACATAGAATGGTATTAATAGTATGTTCTTTAAGAAACCTGAATAATGAAGTATACTCTACAACTACATAGAGTAACATCCAATAGGAAATACAATTGTTTAGGTTGTACTACAGTATTTGTGCTTCTTCTGGAACAAATGAGTATGACCCGTTATGTTGCGTATATAAAATATCAGCTGCTTGGTATATGTAGAGTCGCTATGGAGAGGTTACACACAGGTACGTGGTTTCGTCGATTTAACAACCTGTATGATATTTATTATTTCGACTATCTTCCTTGCTGTTTAAGAAAATACAGAATAAAAGTTTTTACAATCGACGAAACCGTGTTCCTGTGAGGTTACACTATATTATGAATATAATACATTCAAATAATATTTCAAACTAATATATTCAAATAATACATCCAAATAATACATCCAAATAATACATTCAAATAATACATCCAAATAATACATCCAAATAATACATCCAAATAATACATCCAAACAATACATTCAAATAATACATCCAAATTATACATCCAAATAATACATCCAAAAAATACATCCAAATAATACATCCAAATAATACATCCAAATAATACATTCAAATAATATAACAAACTTATACATCCAAATGAACCAATTACACTATAAATGGATTGCGATGGAAACCAAGCGTGATCAATGATTCTTCTGTTTATTTTCGTATGTACAGAAATACGTCGATGTATACGAAACAATGTTGTACATACCTTTGTAGTTATCATATAACTGTAATAATCATTGTGAACATGTCGAGTTTCCGTCCATCAAAATATTGTTCCATATGACCGTACATAATGACATCCATTTGTATCGTCTTGCTGTAATGACCATTGTGAGAACATCGTATATATGCCAATAAAAATTAACATTCAATATGGCCGTATATAATGACATCATCCGGGAAAATTTAAATATTTCAATTTTACTTCCTCTTTTCGTTTTCACAAATTTGAAAGGGAGAAAACTCATTGAAATTTAGTTAAATGTTCATATTTTGGTTATCTTTCTGTTTAAAATACTGTAAAACGTCGTAAATGTGAGGATCGGTAGTTTGGACAATAGCACCTGAAGGTTTAAATCAATTCAAACGAACTATTTAACGTATTCATGAGTGCAAAATACACTTTGTATAACTAGGTACCTCATTATTACATCCTAATAAATCATGTTAGTCAAGTACTAAGACTATACGTGTTTAAGTTTCGGACGAACATTATACGATTGTTGAACGAAATATCTTCAATGATGTATTGCTGTGTTTGGTTCATCATGGCGATACCAGGCATGTGGTAGGTAAGTATGCAAGTGATCAACCTGGCTCATTGACTGACCGGCGTTTGTGCTGAGACCGGATAGGATAGGCGGGCGATCAAGCAAATGGTTAGGCAGACTGACATTTATGTGATTTAGCAATAGTCAGACATACGTTCAGACTGACCGGTGTACAGGCAATGGTCTGACATGTGTTGGGACCGACCGGCGTACAGCCAATGGTCTGACATGTGTTGGGACCGACCGGCGTACAGGCAATGGTCAGTCATGCGTTCGGACTGACCGGTGTACAGGCAATGGTCAGACATGCGTGCGGACTGACCGGTGTACAGGCAATGGTCAGAAATGCGTGCGGACTGGCCGGCGTACAGACAATGGTCAGACATGCGTTCGGACTGACCAGTGTACAGGCAAGGGTCAGACATTCGTGCGGACTGGCCGGCGTACAGGCAATGGTCAGACATGCGTTCGGACTGACCGGTGTACAGGCAATGGTCAGACATGCGTCCGGACTGACCGGTGTACAGGCAATGGTCAGACATGCGTTCGGACTAAACGGTGTACAGGCAATGGTCAGACAAGCGTTCGTACTGGCCAGTGTACAGGCAATGATCAGACATGCGTTCACACTGACCGGCGTACAGGCAATGGTCAGACATGCGTTCGGACTGAACGGTGTACAGGCAATGGTCAGACATGCGTTCGGACTGAACGGTGTACAGGCAATGGTCAGACATGCGTGCGGACTGACCGGTGTACAGGCAATGGTCAGAAATGCGTGCGGACTGGCCGGCGTACAGACAATGGTCAGACATGCGTTCGGACTGACCAGTGTACAGGCAAGGGTCAGACATTCGTGCGGACTGGCCGGCGTACAGGCAATGGTCAGACATGCGTTCGGACTGACCGGTGTACAGGCAATGGTCAGACATGCGTCCGGACTGACCGGTGTACAGGCAATGGTCAGACATGCGTTCGGACTGAACGGTGTACAGGCAATGGTCAGACAAGCGTTCGTACTGGCCAGTGTACAGGCAATGATCAGACATGCGTTCACACTGACCGGCGTACAGGCAATGGTCAGACATGCGTTCGGACTGAACGGTGTACAGGCAATGGTCAGACATGCGTTCGGACTGAACGGTGTACAGGCAATGGTCAGACATGCGTTAGGACTGGCCAGTGTACAGGCAATGGTCAGACATGCGTTCACACTGACTGGTGTACAGGCAATGGTCAGACAAGCGTTTGTACTGGCCAGTGTACAGGCAATGGTCAGACATGCGTTCACACTGACCGGTGTACAGGCAATGGTCAGACATGCGTTCGGACTGAACGGTGTACAGGCAATGGTCAGACATGCGTTAGGACTGAACGGTGTACAGGCAATGGTCAGACATGCGTTAGGACTGACCGGGTTACAGGCAATGGTCAGGCAGATGGTGGGACTTCAATAGAAGAATTTAATCGATGCTCTTAAATTTTCGACTATACAACTTCCATGTTAAACATATTATTTGATTGCTGCACAGAGGTTGTTGCTCAGTGAGAGATAATATGTATAGTAAGTACTAGTAACTGCTTCGAGAACAAATCAGTATATTTCTAAAGAGAGGGTGTTGCTCAATGGAGGGTTGCACTGTTTAACAAATGCTATAAAATCATATAAACCAGTTATATAGGTTACGATAGAAACAGGAAGTTTCCAATGATATTTTGTTGTAAACAAAATTAAAGGAAAGAAATGGTTATTTTTAAAATTTTAAGTTGTTTTTATTTTAAACGCAAAGTGAACAATCAAAAACAAATGCTTAAAATGTTTTTAAAAATGAGTCGATATCGTTAGTACCGAAAACAAATCGACGGACACTACATATTTATGTAAATACCTGTAGTTATCATCCATTAGCTGTAATAATCATTGTGAGAACGTCTTACATCTATCAATAAAATAATATTCAATATGGCCGTATATAATGACATCATCTTGGGAATTTTGACGATTTACATTTTACTTCCTCTTTCGTTATAACAATTTAACAAAAGGGAGAAAACTCATTGAAAATTATGGTAAATGTTCATGTTTTGGTTATCTTTCATTTTGAAAATACTGTAAAACTTCGTTAAGATGAGCATCGGTATTTTGGACATCTGGTCTACGTTAAGGATACTCTGTTGTAGTTTATTGATTATTTACTTAAATTGGTATTTAGTAAGAATTATCCAACGGTAGTTATTCCCTTACACGACATCTCAGTCCTTCAGACGTTTGCAGTTTTTAAGTTCTTTATTTTTTCTGACAATACAAGTTAAAGGGACTCAACTCCAATTGGTAAATTGCAAAATTTATCGAAAATAAATTTAAAAATTGCATTCTTTGTCTTGACCTACCTAAAACATTTATATACGAATCTCGACTTATAATCATTTAGACGAAAAATAACCGCATAACCTCGATTTCTTTAATTTAAAAACCAAAAAATCTATTAAGTGACTAACGCATTAAAATATATATATATTCAACGATGTGTACCGTAGGGTGGTGTTCAAATGCCGAAAAAAGCCGTTACCAATTAATGGACGGTAAAACATCTTCGGTAGTATTCATCATTAGCGCCTTTGATGTAATTTGAATTCTAAGAATACTTTATGAAACCGTTTAACATAGTTTTGTGATTAAAACGACTACAAAAAAAGTTTTTATCATCGAAATAGAGTTCAGTCCCTTTAAGTCTTCTGTATTTGTATTAAATCTATCTTGTGTAAGTTGTTACTTCTGATTATGTTCACTGCTGTCGCCACTATTTGCTCTAATCATTTATAAATTTCTTTTTTACGCAAATGATGATAATTTGAAATACATGTTCATGCCTTATTATGAGAACGCATAATTAACCATTAAAGGATTGCGCTTATTTGTATTTGAAGTATTTGAGAAGTAAAACAACCATCTTCTAAAAGACGAAGCATTAAAAAAGAATGAGTGAAATAGTGAGTGATTGAGTGTAAAAGTGAGTGGGTGAGTGACTGAGCGTGGGAGTGAGTGACCATGGGAGTGAGTGAGTGAGTAAGTTGGGTAGCATGCACGAAAGAAAGTAAACCTGCAAATAAGAATGTTAGCAATTAATAATACTGACTGTATTGTTAAGCAGTTACAACTACGTCGATTTTAATATTTTAAGCTAAGAAAATTGCTAGTTTTGCAAAATGTTTTTTGAATTCCAGCTAAAGGATGGTATTTAATATGGATATTACTTGACTTAGGGATAACCATCAGGATGGCACGATATTGAACCATTGGTTAGTACTTGTCAATGTGATTGGTTATCTTTATTCTCAAATTCAATACGATCTATATTAAGGACATCCTCTGATCTACATGACTATGAAATGCAGCACATTAATTTAGTATATGGGGTTCGTAATAATTTATTTATGAGTTTGAAAACATTGGGATGTAATAGATTTTCTACGTACATCAGGTGTCAGTAAATCAAGACGATAAAATACAAAGGATAAACTCAACAAACACACATACATTTATAGTCCACCAATGTCGACTTCTTGGATACTGTAACCTCAGTGATTTTGTTTAAGATAATGTAAAAAAGAAATTCCTTAAAGTGTATAGAGCTATATCTAACGGTCATTTAATGTCAAAATAACTACTTGTATCGTTTTTAGTATGATACTAGACTACCTTAATTGCAAATTAAAACTTTGGATGGTTTCCGTGAACTGTGAATATTCAATCGTCGAAACAAACGGACGATTCTTATAATTTCAACCGTCGACTTAGGGTGTTCTAGAACACTTTCGTATGAAAACGGACAGTTCGCATGTCCAATAAATCACAGAGAGAATTTCTGTTAAAGCTGAAGCGAAAAACGATCTAATGGATATGAAAGCATAATTATTTGTCAGTTTTTGAATTTTTAAAACAAATATCGTCAAATACAGCTCTATACACTTAAACACGTACAACGATACCCATCAGGCAATGCATCGATTTTATTATTATATTGCCATATATTGCTATATACATGTATTAGTCTATATCTGATCCAGAGTGACTCGTGTACGTTCGTATACTACTATTGTATTACGTTTCTACCGTTAGATGCAAATAACAAAAACAGTTTAGTTAACCAAATTAGGTACAAGTCCCAAGATCAGCGGCCAAGGAAGTCTGTAAACGTTTTAGATTATATATACTAGTATATGGTATAATGATACAACCCATCAACCAAGGAGTACAGAATCGGGTAGCCGATATCCTTTCACAGTCAACGATCATAACGTTTATCTATTGGGGAGTCTAGATATATGAAAGTTGGCAGCATTGTTTCTCAGTCGAATCTGAAGAGATCTTTGATAACAACGTAATGCATCTTGTGGTAGATTCTTTTGTTCCATACATTTTCCCAGTAGATTCAGTGCTGTCTCCCTGTGATTAATTGATAGGTATGCTGATACAATCACATATTTATGAATTTGTATCGTATAGCACTTCAATGATCTTAAAATACAAAAGTAAAACGTTTCTTGAACATCTTTTAAAGTATACATCTTTCAGTCAAAAACTAAAACAGAGTTTGTAACCTGGAGTTATAATACTAATATAAGAATGGTGTGCGTTTCGGACATTTTTGAGTCTGTTAACAAGGACTGAAACGCATGTACATCAATTCAAACATACTTTTTATTATTAGTGTTTAAAGAGTCGTTGGTATTCTGTTTTCTAGTGATAGTATGTAGCCTGTCTCCTTGACTCCTTTCATTTTCTTCAAAATTCTGAATTATTGTTTACCACCCCTCCAATTGTTGTTCTCCCTCTGCCCCCCCCCAAATAACACAGACTATGCAATTAATTATTTGACCACGTATGAGAATGGACTTCAGTTCCCGCTTTGATGTTTGATTTGTAGTATTGGATCATTCCTGGAACACGGACAGACTGGCAGATGATTTAAAGAGTATGTCAACTTAAAATGCGAAGATTTGAAAATGCTGCGATTCAGACAATACGATGGTCTTGTGTGTGAGGAAGCAGGTAGGGTGTACACTCTTTTAAACAGTCGATTGACCTTAAACAGTATAATATTGAAACTCGAATAATCGTTAAGAAAATAGCATTGATATGGCTAATTTAAATCATCATTATATTTTGTTAATACTCAATACACCATGTAAGTTTGATATGAAAAGCTGGACTGAGAATGACATTTATATGTATCCAGTATGTAGCAGGCAAAAGAAACGAACAATGACTCTCTGTCCTGAAAATTGTTTTTGTGGCGGTTGCAGTTGAATTGATTCACATGCTTAAAGTGAGTTGTCTAATATTTAAATTAGAAACTCACGTGTAACGGTCACCGAGACTCATGGTCAACAAACCCCATCAATGGAAAAACAGTCTCACCCATCAAGGGTATGTATAATACCTTATATGCTTCAGAATTGCACATGTTATAGCACACTGAGTTTTTAATCTGCATATTAGACAAATCATTGTTAGCTTAAGAATATATTAAACCGTAACCGTCACACTTTCATTGTAGGATTTAGTTTGTTGGTTGCTTACAACATTATATAAAATGAACATATTGCATTCGAGTAAATGTACAAATGTAGATGGGTTGTGAGCTTTTAAATGAAATGGGAAACGGAGCACAGGGAGAAAAATATGAGAAGTTACATATATAAGTTTATGACATTGTTAACGCGTGATAACGCTAACACGTTGTGCTATACATTATGATCAGAAAATACCAATATGATTTTGTTTTGAATGTATATCCGTGAAACTTTGCCAAATTGTGATTATATCTTTTAATGGCGATATCCAATACGGTAATGAATATTTGGTTTTCCGTTTATTTTTAAATACAACGGCATACGACATTATGGGGCAACTTGGCAACCATTGTTGTTTTGTATACAGCGGTTGTTGCTATGGAGAGTTTAAATATATGGAATCCTCTGAAAAAATGATTAAACTATACTTTATATAGTGAAACATTATAAAGACATTTGTGTTTGTATATTATTGTTTATAACTTGCATTGTTTACTTTGTACTTTTAATTATTATTGTTACATTGAAGAGTCTGTACTGCATAGAAAATTAAACGAATCAACGATAATGCTCAAAATGAAAACATAAAATGACCAATTACTAATTAAACAAAACAGTTGTATTTAAATAGAAAATAAAACAAGTATAGTTGATTCAAAAATCTCTGTCACAACCGCGTAAACAAACATTCACCCCGGTCGACTATTAAATGTATGTTAGGATTAAATTTTACCATCAATAATACCCTTAAATAATTAAAAAGCTAATGGTCCTATAGCGTAGTGATTATACTTGCTGCAATTAGCTATTCAGAAAGAAAATATTATAGCGGTTTTGACAGACATCTTTGAATCGACTATATGTGGAGTAATAGTTTACATACCTGTATTTGTCGTCAAGCTACCATGATCATCAAGCGAAAGTCTTATCGTTACCAACACAAATATATTCAATATGGCCGTACAATAATGATATCATCTTGGAAATTTGAGAAATTACATTTTACTTCCTTTTTTCTTTTTTACAAAATTTAAAGGGGGAGAACTTTTTGAATTTAAGTTGAAAGTTTATGTTTTGATTATCTTTCTTTTGGAAAACACTGTCAAACTGCGTTATGACGAGCACCCAATATTTCGACCACCTGTCTTATGTTTATATTCGACCAATTCTAATTTTCATGAAGTATAGTGAATATTTACTTTGTTCTGTGGTCGATTTCGTCAGATGAGTATTTGCGTTAATTCGTGGGTTGCACATAATGGCATGTGGCTACTTAGTTTTGTCTATGGTTAAGAATCAGACTTGGTAATCAGCATTTTACAATAGCAGCGGGGAATATTATTCATGGAAGCTCGGCAATCCATACAGGCTGAGATGATAATAAAGCGGTGCACATTAAACACATTATAGCATAAAAACGATGATTTTGCTCATACGTAAACGGGGAAAAAAGGTACGTTATTGTAAAGATTTTTGCGCGCACGCGCTGTTGGTGTTCAGTTTTAGGTATGCTCATTTCAGGACCCAGCCGACGAAAATAAATGATTTACAACGTTATATGAACTGTAATTCACATTCTATCTGTAACTACTAATCACTTTTCTATAATAGTATAATAATAAACATAAACAAACCCCAAATGCCACGGTTTTCTTGTTATTTGCCGATACCCGGAAGTCGACGCTCATAACAAAAACTTGTATGTGACGTAACGTTTGCTAAGCGACGTCGTGTTTGTTTTCCCGACGTCGTCCAAAACGTCCCGCAAAAATGTCATTATTTTGAAAAACATTATAATAAAGTGTTGTTTTTTATGCTATAATAGCGTTTACGCATGCTTTTTTGTGCTATTACATCTGCAGAGTCCCTCGGGAGTGTTGTTACCCTCGCCCTGACGGGCTTGGGCACCAACCGTCCCTCGGGACTCTGCAGATGTAATAGCACGAAAACGTATGCGTTTACCCTACATAGCAGGCCGCGACCGTGGCCAAGTGGTTAGGGCGTCCGCCTAGGAAGCGGGAGGTCGAAGGTTCGAATCTCGACGGAAGCCGGGTTGGAACTTATGAGACCGGTTGGTCAGCCGCCAGCTAGTTAAATTAATGGCTACCGTAGGCCCATCTCTGCCAGGCGCCCTGCATTACGAGAAGGGATTCGGGAAGGTACTGTAAGCATGAAATATACGTAAGTGTCTCATAAGTCAGAATTGACTGGCCCTTTCAATAGGGGTGACACTATAATAAACAAACTTTACCTAAGCACACACACAGCAATAAGGTATGATACCGGAACAGAAAAGAAACCAAAACATATTGAATATAAATGGAGGCAAACAACAAATATAGAATGTACGATAAATATATGTATGATTTCATATTGACAAAACAGTACATACTACTTAGACACAGGTTTTAGTTACAATTAATCGATATGGCGTTGGTCCCCCATACTGTTACAAATTGACGCTTTCGCATTCGTATGTGATATTGGGTTTGAGCCTGACGGACGTAACACGACGGACGCATGTGCTTGCGATAACAATAGTCCCTGGAAAGAATTGCAAAGAATGGAATTTAATTACATGATGATCTATTTTGACGCCGAACTGGAACGAGAGGCTTGTATGGACACGCAAATGGAAATGGAGAATGGCCAACATCTGGTTCAGTGTCCATCAATGTTTGTTTCTTGGTCACGATAGCCTCAGTGATTTTGGTTAAGATAAATTTTACGTTTTGTTTGGAACCAAAGTGCCTCGATATCGACAGCAATTCATTCCATGTGCATGTATTCATATAATTCAATTTTATGTTTTTTGCACTTGACCTGTGTCATGCAAATGAATATATTCGACGGACAAACAATTACAATTATGAGTTTCTTCTCGACATGTACCGTGGATGTCTGGTGGGCATACGTTTGGTATCTTGAGATCCTTGGCGATTTGCAATATTTGTGAAACAATAGAAATGTCACTTACATCCAAATTGACAACATCAGTAAATAAAAGTGAGTTTGTTGACCTTTCGAAATAAATTTAACTGGATATGTTTGAAAGGGTCATATATAGGAACTCATTTTGATAAATTAATAGTTTTGTGTTTATGTTTTGAGAAGCGAGGCTTTATATGCATGTTAACTATGTTGCCAATTAATGTTGTGGATACTACATGCATGAATCAGTCAGTAAAATTAGTAAATTGACATCGAGCACACACAAGGAGATAAGAAGTCTATGCATGTTTTCGGGTTTCCTTCTCAGTCACTCGAAAACTAGAATACATGTAACACACGACTAACATGTCCATAATTGACGACAACTTTATTTATTTGTTATAGTCTTATTATTAAAATATACAGTGTATTTCTAGTAACCAGCAAAAATGAAATGAATAAAAGGTGTACGTATAGTTATTGAGATCTAGCGGGTGCATACAACATTTTATTAGAATGTTGCATCCCGTAAAGATTAAATTTCTCTTTAATCCCAGAACTGCAATAAAATGATATTTCCTCTACAACATTGGTATCTGTGTTGACACTTTTATCGTTTGAAGCTATGATGTGAAGCTAATTTCCCTGTTCGGTACTATATCACACATAACAATCGTGGTACTTAAAAACAGAAAAGCACCACTAAACAGAAACAAACAGGATCAGAAACCGTGAATAACGTAAACGTAAACGACAGGCACACTACACAATGTCAAACACTATTAAAACAAGAAAATGAAACTAAAACTTTGCAATATTCAGATTCATTTGTCAAAATAGTCCTAAAGCGTTTGAAAGTCAATGTAATACGAACCTCTCGTATACTGTTATACTACCCTTCAGACACTCGAAATAGTTTTGCATATTAGCCATCAGAAATACAAAAACAATAAACTCATTAAACAAATAGCAGATGGATGGTAGCGCACAAGTTTTCTACCAAATATCTAAAAGTCGTAATACCAGCTGTCATGAAATTCCTCACAAGTTTAAAATTTGTAACCACTGTACATGGTATAATATCACAACCGAAACGAACCAGGTGTACAGAATGAGGTAGCCGACATCCATTCATAGCCTACGACCATATTTTCATCTATTGGGAAGTCTAGACATATAAAAGTTTGCTGCATTATTCCTCGGTTGAATCTGACGAGATCTTTGATAACAACGTAATGCATCTTGTGGTAGATTCTCTTGTTTCATACATTTTCCGAGTAGATTAAGTGCTGTCTCCCGGTGTGCAAGGTTCGGATCATGCTGTATAACTTGCTGCAGTTTATATAGAGCTCTCAAAAATTCTCCACGATTTCCTAGACGTCTGTATGTTTTATACTGTAGGAAATACAAGTAGGGAAGAGAATCTACGACAGCCAGGTCCATCCACTTGTCCCGGTACCCTCGACGCTGCATATCTTGTGGTGAAGATCGGAAGCTTTCTTGTCTCATTTCTTGGGGTACGATATTGAGTTCACAACGCATGAAGACAACACAGTAGGAAACAATATGTCTGAAATCAGTCCCTTGTATTTGGTCGGCAGCATCATCCATTCCCTGCGTCAGGTAACGCTTCATTTCTTTACATCCACACTTTGGCATTACAACATTCCTATCATACAGCTGTTCAACATGACGTAATATAGCTTCTGTCCCATATATGTCACCGACACTGTAATAAACAGTAGCAAGTTTTAACCAACCAGACGATGCATCAGATGTTACTCCGAGCTTCAACCACGACATCACACAATCTGACAAAGGTATGTTCAATGTTATGGAATACGATGCTAGCAGTGCACCTATTGTTGAACATATGAGTGGTACAAGGTTTCCGCATGCTGTTTGTTTCATACAGTTGAAGCCAGGATAGTGTTCGGTCATTTTGTTACACTGACACAGAAACTGTTGATAGGACTCTTGAATAGAATATTTTGTGTTATTTTGCACTAAGTACGTGGTGAACTGACGAGAGGTTAGTTCTGCGGAATAGAAGCACAGAACAGCAGAGATATGTTTATGTGTTTCAACAGCTGTTGGTATATGAGACGGAAGCACTTGAATTCTATTGAACCTCCTCCTGAATCTTTCACCCAGGTCATCTATTTGGATTTCAAAGAATACCGTAAGATGTCTTTTAATGATATCTTCAAGTGTTGACAGCAAATCGCATCGTTGTTGAGCAGTAACTCTCGCTGCCATGAGATTGTTCTAAGGAATTATAAAATGTGGACAGTTCACGCAATGTATGAAGTTATTAAGTACACGTAGTGTTTGTTTCAAACAGAGTAACAGATTACGTTCATGCCAAACATCTGCGTTAGTATCTTCTATACAATGAAATAGAGCAGTTTTACACATATAACTTGATAGCACATTATGAAAAACCGGGTACGACTTGAGCAACATTTTCATTAAAACGAAGCATCCCATCTGTGTTTCGTTTAAGCTAAACATTAGATATCTCTCGGCGGTTGAAGTGGAAATTCTCCATTCCACATCATCCATCCCACGTATCTTGCTCCCTACTGGTACAAGGAAACATCCTGAACTTTCGCACTCCGACTTCAATCGTGCACTAGGCCATCCACTTCTATTTCTCCGATTTAACCATCGTCTTCCTTCTGTTGGCCATTGTGCACATCGCAAAGCCAGAACCAAATCATGCTCTGTCGAATGTTCATCCTTTGGTCTTTTTCCAGCAGGACCATGACGTTCAATACCAAGGCCTCTGAACACCCAATCAAACACAGAGTTTTTCAACACAACCCTATGCTTACCATCAAGACAATATACCTCATCTGTTACATAGTTTGCAGCCAACGGTGCATCGTCCCTTAAACTTTGCAGGAGGCAGTATCCGCCCGCAGTTGTCTCATCTTGTATCAGTAGAACGTTTTCAACTCCACTCTTCCAATCAGCCCAGTCAGGGACCACGTGATACATATTCGTACAAAGCAGCATATCGAAATCTGATTGGATACCGAGAGTTGTGCTACCCTCTGACTGACTCCCGAAACAATACGTTTCTATACCATCATCATTCATCAATGAACTTAGAGCGTATGTAGCTTCATTCAACGAACAATGTGTTCGTCTTTTCCTTATCACCTCATCATTGATGCCGATATCACTCAGTACTTCAGATAATGCTAGAGATAACTTCTCAGTGGTCTGTTGAAGACACGACATTCTGAAATATCAAATAAACATAAATGTATGAACATAAATTATAACACATAAATCTTTAGATAAATCAAAATGAATGACTACTCGTTTACAAGTTGTACAAAGGCCACACTTTGTATAACCAGGTACCTCATTATTGCACCTCATAAATCCGTAGTTTGCCCAAGCACAAATGCTATTATACATGTATATTTTATCAGACGAACATATTGAACGAGATTTTATTATTGTATGTCCTGCCGTGATTGTTTTATCCTGTCGAACTCTCGAGACGGACACAGCGTGACCATACATGTACCACGTGACCATAGAAATCGCTGAATAAATAATATGGTCACGTGGTATGGTCACGTGGTATGGTCACGTGGTATGGCCACACTGAGACATGAGGAAGGTAAGTATGTAACGGATCAAACAGTCAGGTTTACTCACATGTGTCCATGCAGAAACCGGACAGGCGAGTGACCAAGCGGACAGTCAGGTTTACTCACATATGTTCATGTAGAAACCGGACAGGCGAGTGACCAAGCGGACAGTCAGGTTTACTCACATGTGTCCATGCAGAAACCGGACAGGCGAGTGACCAAGCGGACAGCCAGGCAGGTCGATATTTATGCGATTAAGCAATTATTATACATGCGGTCGGACTGACAGGCTATCAAGCAATGGTCTGGCAAGTGATAGAAAAGCTATTGATAATAGTGTATGTAAAACGTATCTAGATAATAAGTTGTACATAATATTACAAACCATGGGTAATGGTAAGACATTGAATGGTATTAAAAGTATGTTCGTTAAGACACCTGTATCATGAAGTATACTCTACAAATACATAGAGTAACATCCAATAGGAAATACAATTGTTTAGGTTGTACTACTAACAGTATTTGTGTTCTGTAGAGGAAAATCAAAATGCTTCTTCAAGAACTAATGGGTATGACCCGGTGTGATGCTTATATAAAATATCAGCTGTTGATCTATGGAGTGTCGCTATGGTGAGGTTACACACAGGTACGTGGTTTCGACGATTTAACAACCTCTATGATATTTATTATTTCGATTATCTTCCTGGCTGTTTAAGAAAATACCACATATAAGTTTTTACAATCGACGAAACCGTGTTCCTTTGAGGTTACACTGTATTATGAATATAATACATTCAAATAATATTTCAAACTAATAAATCCAAATGATATTTCAAACAAATACATCCAAATAACACATTCAAATAATACATCTAAATAATACATCCAAATAATACATCCAAATAATACATCCAAATAATACATCCAAATAATACATTCAAATAATACATCCAAATAATACATCCAAATAATATAACAAACTTATACATCCAAATGAACCAATTACACTATAAATGGATTGCGATGGAAACCAAGCGTGATCAATGATTCTTCTTTTTATTTTCGTATGTACAGAAGTACGTCAATGTATAGGGAACAATGTTGTCCATACCTGTAGTTATCTTATACTGTAATGATCATTGTGAACATGTTGAGTTTTCGTCCATCAAAATAGTGTTCAATATGACCGTACATTATGACGTCCATTTGTATCGTCTAGCTGTAATGGCCATTGTGAGAATGTCGTATATCTGCCAATAAAATAATATCCAATATGGTCGTATATAATGACATCATCAGGGAAAATTTAACTATTTCAATGTTACTTCCTCTTTTCGTTTTCACAAATTTGAGTGGGAGAGAACTCATTGAAAATAAGTTAAAATTTCATGTTTTGGTTATCTTTCCTTTAGGAAATACTGTAAAACTTCGTAAATATGAGCATCGGTAGTTTGGACATTAGCACAAGAAGGTTTAAATCAATTCAAATGAACTGTTACACGTATACAACTTGTGCAAAGTACACACTTTGTATAAATAGGTACCTCATTATTTGGAATCTAATAAATCATACTATTAGTCAAGTACTAACACTATACGTGTTTAAGTTTCGGACGAACATTATACGATTGTTGAACGAAATATCTTCAATGATGTATTGCTGTGTTTGGTTTATCATGGCGATACCAGGCAAGTGGTAGGTAAGTATGCAAGTGATCAACCTGGCTCATTGACTGACCGGCGTTTGTGCTGAGACCGGATAGGATAGGCGGGCGATCAATCAAATGGTTAGGCAGACTGACATTTATGTGATTAAGCAATAGTCAGACATAGGTTCGGACTGACCGGTGTACAGGCAATGGTCAGACATGCGTTGGGATTGAACAGCGTACAGCCAATGGTCTGACATGTGTTGGGACTGACCGGTGTACAGGCAATGATCAGTCATCCGTTGGGACTGACCGGTGTACAGGCAATGGTCAGACATGCGTTCGGACTGACCGGTGTACAGGCAATGGTCAGACATGCGTTCGGACTGACCGGTGCACAGGCAATGGTCAGACATGCGTTCAAACTAATCGGTGAACAGGTAATGGTCAGACATGCGTTCGGACTGACCGGTGTACAGGCAATGGTCAGACATGCGTCCGGACTGACTGGTGTACAGGCAATGGTCAGACATGCGTCGGGACTGACCGGTGTACAGGCAATGGTCAGACATGCGTCCGTACTGACCGATGTACAGGCAATGGTCAGACATGCGTTCACACTGACCGGTGTACAGGCAATGGTCAGACAATTGTTCGGACTGACCGGTGAACATGCAAAGGTCAGACACGCGTCCAGACTGACCGGTGTACAGGCAATCGTCAGACACGCGTCCAGACTGACCAGTGTACAGGTAATGGTCAGACATGCATTCACACTGATCGGTGTACAGACAAGTGTCAGACTTGCGTTCACACTGACCGGCGTACGGGCAATATTCAGACATGCCTGCGGACTGACCGGTGTACAGGCAAGTGTCAGACGTGCGTGCGGACTTACCGGTGTACAGGCAATATTTAGACATGCCTTCGGACTGACCGGTGAACAGGCAATAGTCAGACATGCATCCGGACTGACCAGTGTTCATGCAATGTTTAGACATGCGTTTGGACTGACCGGTGTACAGGCAATTGTCAGACATGCGTGCTAACTGACCGGTGACCAGGCAATGGTCAGACATGCGTTCAGACTGACCGGTGTAACGGAAATGGTCAGACATGCGTTGGGACTGACCGGTGTACAAGCAACATTCAGACATGCCTTCGGACTGACCGGTGTACAGGCAATGGTCAGACATGCGTTAGGACTGACCAGTGTACAGGCAAGGTCAGACATGCGTGCGGACTGACCGGTGTACAGACAATGGTCAGACATGCGTTCGGATTGAACGGCGTACTGGCAATGGTCAGACATGAGTTCGGACTGACCGACGTACAGGCAATGTTCAGACATGCGTTCGGACTGACCGGTGTACAGGCAATGGTCAGAGATGCGTGCGGACTGACCAGTGTACAGGCAATGGTCAGACATGTGTTCGGACTGACCGACGTACAGGCAATGGTCAGATATGAGTTCGGACTGGCCGGCGTACATGCAATGGTCAGACATGCGTTGGGACTGACCGGTGTACGGGCAATATTCAGACATGCGTGCGGACTGACCGGCGTACAGGCAAGGGTCAGACATAATTTGGGACTGACCGGTGTACAGGAAATTGTCAAACATGTGTTGGGACTGACCGGCGAACATGCAATGGTCAGACATGCGTTCGGGCTGACCGGCGTACAGGTAATGGTCAGACAAGCGTTTGGACTGACCGGTGTACAGGCAATGGTCAGACATGCGTTCGAACTGACCGGTGTACAGGCAATGATCAGACATGCGTTCGGACTGACCGGTGTACAGGCAATGGTCAGACATGCGTGCGGACTGACTAGTGTACAGGCAATGGTCAGACATGCATTCGGACTGACCGGCGTACAGGCAATGGTCAGACATGAGTTCGGACTGACCGGCGTACATGCAATTGTCAAACATGCGTTTGGACTGACCGGTGTACAGGCAATGGTCAGACATGTGTTCGGACTGACCGGCGTACAGGTAATGGTCAGACAAGCGTTCGGACTGACCGGTGTACAGGCAATGATCAGACATGCGTTCGGACCGACCTGTGTCAGGCAATGGTCAGACATGCGTGCGGACGGACCAGTGTACAGGCAATGGTCAGACATGCGTTCGGACTGACCGGCGTACAGGCAAAGGTCAGACAGGACTACGGACTGACCGGCGTACATGCAATGGTCAGACATGCGTTGGGACTGACCGGTGTACAGGCAATGGTCAGACATGCGTGCGGACTGACCAGTGTACAGGCAATGGTCAGACATGCGTTCGGACTGACCGGCGTACAGGTAATGGTCAGACATGCGTTCGGACTGACCGGTGTACAGGCAATGATCAGGCAGATGTGGGACTTCAATAGAAGAAGTTAATCAATGCTCATAAATTTTCGAATATACAACATTCATTGTGAAACCTAATATTTGATTGCTGTGCAGAGGTTGTTGCTCAATGAGCGATAATATGTACAGCAAGTACTAGTAACTGCTTCGAGAACAAATGAATGAGTATTTTGCTAAAGAGAAATTGATGCTCTATGGAGGTTCCCTATATAAGGGGTTACACTGTATTACAAATGTTTAAAACTCATAAAAACCCGTTATATAGGTTATTGTAGAATCAGAAAGTTTCCAATGATGTTTTGTTGTTAACAAAATTAAAGGGAAAAAATGTTTATGTTTAAAATTTTAAGTTGGCTTCATTTTAAATGCGATAAAGTGAACAAATAAAAGAATGCCAATAATTTTTTTTTTTTAATGAGCCCATATCGTTAGTACGGAAAACAAGTAGACGGACACTATATTTTTATGTACATACCTGTAATTATCATCCAATATCTGTAATAATCATTGTGATGACGTCTTTTATCTATCAATAAAATAATATTCAATATGGCCGTACATAATGACATCATCTGGGAAATTTTGAGGATTTACATTTTACTTCCTCTTTCCTTTTCACAAACTTGAAAGGGAGAAAACTCATTGAAAATTAAGTTAGATTTTCATTATTTGGATATCTTTCTTTTTGGAAATACTGTACAACTTCGTAAAGATGAGCATCGGTGTGTCGGGTATCTGGTCTAGGTTAAGAATAATCTAATATTGTTTATTGATCATTTAATTAAATTTTGTATTTAGTAAGAATTATTCCACCGAAGTTATTCCCTTACACGACATTTGCAGTTTTTTGTTCTTTATTTTTTCTGACAAGACCAGTTAAAGGGACTCAACTTCAGTTCCTAAAACATTCTTAAACTGGACTTATATTCATCTAACAGAAAAATAACTGCTTAACGTCGGTTTATTAAATGTAAAAACCAAAAATTCAACGCATTAAAATATAAATTCGACGTTGTGTACCGAAGGGTTGTAAGAGGTGTACAGGAATTTAGAGAGTAACTGCCAGACAACCATGTGTTTGGGTGAATGTCTGAACGTTGTCCGGAAACTCAAGAAGAACCCGTGTTTTCAGTACCCGATGACATATATCACTGACTTATACGAGATTGGATACACTTGGGATAATGTCACGCAACAATTGGAAGGCATGATGTTCAAACACATGATGGACTCGTGTGACGCGGAGCTAGAACAAGAGGCTTGGATGAACAGAAACGGACACGGAAATGGAAACGGGAATGGAAATGGAGATTGGCCAACATCTGGTTCAGTGTCCATCAATTTGGGCTTCTTGGTTACGATGGCCTCAGTGATTTTGGTTAAGATCATTTAAACAAAAAAATCTTTATACTCTGATACTCATCTGACAATGCATCGATTTTATTATTGTTATTATATTGTGGATATATTTGACGTTTTATTTGGAACCATAGTGCATTGATATCACCAACAATCCATTCCATGTGCATGTATTCATATCATTAAATTTTATGATTTTTTGTACTTGACCTGTGTGATGCAAATGTATATGCTCGACGGACAAACCTTTGAAAATTATGCGTTTCTTCGCGACATGTACCGTGTATGTTTGGTGGGCATACATTTGGTATCTTAAGATTTTTTGCGACTTCAGTTATTTGTGATAAAATAAAAATGTCACTTACACTCAAATTGACAACATCAGTAAATAAATGTGCGTTTATTTACTGATCAAAAGAAATGTAACTGGATATGTTTGAATGGGTCATATATTGGAACATATTTTGATAAAATGATGGTTTACGTTTTGAGAGGCAGGGCTGTGTATCATTTTGCCGTTTTCACCAGGCAAAAACATAAATGTTGCGGCTACTTAATGTATAAATCAGTCACTTCAATGTGTTTTTGTATTATTTTGATGACAAAGAAAACATTTGTACTTGGTAACATATTTAGTCTGGTTGATACTACATGCACAAATCAGTCAGTGAATCAGTAAATTGCCACAGAGCACAAAAAGGTAGATAAGTAGGCAATGCATGTTTCTCAGGTTTCCTTTCTTAGAAACAGAAAGGCACCACTCAACAGAAACAAACAGAAACATAAACTGTAAGTAATGTACGCATAGACGATAGGCATGCTACACAATGTCTAACACTATTAAAACAAGAAAATGAAACTAAAACTTTGCAATATTCAGATTCATTCGTCAAAATAGTCCTAAACCGTTTGAAAGTCAATGTAATACGAGCCTCTCGTATACTGTTATACTACCCTGCAGACACTCAAAATAGTTTTGCATATTAGCCATCAGAAATACAAAAACAATAAACTCATTAAACGAATAGCAGATGGATGGAAGCGCACAAGTTTGCTACCAAATATCTAAAAGTCGCAATATCAGCTGTCATGAAATTCCTCACAAGTTTAAAACTTATAACCACTGTACATGGTATAATGGTTTAACCCGGACAACCCAGGTGTACAGAATGAGGAAGCCGATATCCTTTCACAGTCTACGATAATAACGTTTATCTATTGGGGTGTCTAGACATATAAAAGTTGGCTGCATTATTCCTCGGTCGAATCTGACGAGATCTTTGATAACAAAGTAATGCATCTTGTGGTAGTTTCTCTTGTTCCATACATTTTCCGAGTAGATTAAGTGCTGTCTCCCGGTGTGCAAGGTTCGGATCATGCTGTATAACTTGCTGCAGTTTATATAGAGCTCTCAAAAATTCTCCACGATTTCCTAGACGTCTGTATGTTTTATACTGTAGGAAATGCAAGTAGGGAAGGGAATCTACGACAGCCAGGTCCATCCACTTGTCCCAGTACCCTCGACGCTGTATATCTTCTGGTGATGATCGGAAGCTTTCCTGTCTCATTTCTCGTGGTACGATATTGAGTTCACAACGCATGAAGGCTACACAGTAGGAAACAATATGCCTGAAATCAGTCCCTTGTATTTGGTCGGCAGCATCTCTCATTCCCTGTGACAGGTAACCCGCCATACTCTTACATCCACACATTGGAATTACAACATTCCTATCATACAGCTGTTCAACGTGACGTAATATAGTTTCTGTCCCATTTATATCACCGACACTGTAATAAACAGTAGCAAGTTTTAACCAACCAGACGATACATCAGATGTTACTCCGAGCTTCAACCACGTCATCACAGAATCTGACAAAGGTATGTTCAATGTCACGGAATACGATGCTAGCAATGTACCTATTGTAGAACACATGAGTGGTACAAGGTTTCCGCATGCTGTCTGTTTCATACAGTTGAAGCTTGGATAGTGTTGGATCACTCTGTTACACTGGCACAGAAATTGTTGATATGAATCTTGGATAGAATTGTGATTTCGCTCTAAGTAACTGGTGAAGTGACGAGTGGTTTGTTTTGCAGAGTATAAACAAACATCAGCAGAGATACGTTTATGTGTTTCAACAGCTGAACGTATATGAGGCGGAAGCGCTTGAAATTTATTGAACTTCAACCTGAATCTTTTACCCAGGTCATCTATCTGGATTTCAAAGAACACTGTAAGATGCCTTTTAATGATATCTTCAAGTGTTGACAGCAAATCGAGTCGTTGTTGAGCTGTAACTCTCGCTGCCATTAGATTGTTCTCAGGAATTATAAAATGTGGACAGTTCTCGCAATGTATGAAGTTATAAAGTACACGTAATGTTTGTTTAAAGCAGGGTAACAGATTACGTTCATGCCAAACATCTGCGTTAGTATCTTCTTTACAATGAAATAGAGCAGTTTTACACATATAACTTGATAGCACATTATGAAAAACCGGGTACGACTTGAGCAACATTTTCATTAAAACGTAGCATCCCATCTGTGTTACGTTTAAGCTAAACATTAGATATCTCTCGGCGGTTGAAGTAGAAATTCTCCATTCCACATCATCCAGTCCACTAATCTTGCTCCCTACTGGTACAAGGAAACATCCTGAGCTTTCGCATTCAGACTTTAATCGTGCACTAGGCCACCCACTTCTACTTCTTCGATTCAACCATCGACTGCCTTCTGTTGGCCACTGTGCACATCGCAAAGCAACAACATAATCTCGCTCTGGACCATATTCATCCTTGGGTCTATTTCCAGCAGGACCATGGCGTTCAATACCAAGGCCTCTGAACACCCCATCAAACACAGAGTTTTTCAACACAACCCTATGCTTACCATCAAGACAATATACCTCATCTGTTACATAGTTTGCAGCCAACGGTGCATCGTCCCTTAAACTTTGCAGGAGGCAGTATCCGCCAGCAGTTGTCTCATCTTGTATCAGTAGGATGTTTTTAACCCCGCTCTTCCAGTCAGCCCAATCAGTGATCACGTGATACTCATCCGTACAATGTAGTTCATCAACATCTGATTGGATACCGATTGTTGTGCTACCCTCTGACTGACTGCCGAAATAATACGTTTCTAGACCATCATCATTCATCAATGAATCGATAGCTTCTGTAGCTTCACGCAACGAACAATATGTTCGTCGTTTCCTTATCATCTCATCATTGATGCCAATATCACTCAGTACTTCTGATAATGCTAGAGATAACTTCTCAGTGGTCCGTTCAAGACAAGACATTCTGAAATATAAAATAAACATAAATGCATGAACATAAATTAGAACACATAAATCTTTAGATAAATCAAAATGAATGATTACTTGTATACAAGTAGAGCAAAGGCCACACTTTGTATAACCAGGTACCTCATTATTGCACCTCATTAACCCGTAGTTTGCCCAAGCACAAATGCTATTATACATGTATATTTTATCAGACGAAAATATTGAATGAGATTTTATTATTGTATGTCCTGCCGTGATTGTTTTATCCTTTTGAACCCTCGAGACGGACACAGTGTGACCATGCATGTACCACGTGACCATAGACCATAGAAATCGCTGAATAAATAATACACTTATGCCTGTTTTCCTATCCTAGTCGACAGTTTGTTGCCAAACTTATTCTTAGGTTTATAGCCGTTTGTGACGTCATGGTCACGTGGTATGGTCACGTGGTATGGCCACGTGGTATGGTCACACTGAGACATGAGGAAGGTAAGTATGTAACGGATCAAACAGTCAGGTTTACTCACATGTGTTCATGCAGAAACCGGACAGGCGAGTGACCAAGCGGACAGTCAGGTGTACTCACATATGTTCATGCAGAAACCGGACAGGCGAGTGACCAAGCGGACAGTCAGGTGTACTCACATATGTTCATGCAGAAACCGGACAGGCGAGTGACCAAGCGGACAGTCAGGTGTACTCACATATGTTCATGCAGAAACGGGACAGGCGAGTGAACATGCGGACAGTCAGGTTTACTCACATGTGTCCATGCAGAAACCGGACAGGCGAGTGACCAAGCGGACAGTCAGGTGTACTCACATGTGTTCATGCAGAAACCGGACAGGCGAGTGACCAAGCGGACAGTCAGGTTTACTCACATGTGTTCATGCAGAAACCGGACAGGCGAGTGACCAAGCGGACAGTCAGGCAGGTCGATATTTATGCGATTAAGCAATTATTATACATGCGGTCGGACTGACAGGCTATCAAGCAGTCGTCTGGCAAGTGATAGAATAGCTATTGATAATAGTGTATGTAAAATGTATCTCGATAATAAGTTGTACATAATATTACGAACCATGGGTAATGGTAAGACATTGAATGGTATTAATAGTACGTTCGTTAAGACACCTGAATCATGATGTATACCCTACTACTACATAGAGTAACATCCAATAGGAAATACAATTATTTAGGTTGTACTAATAATATTATTTGTGTTCTGTAGAGGAAAATCAAAATACTTCTTCTGGAACAAATGGGTATGACCCGTTATGTTTCTTATATAAAATATCAGCTGTTGGTCTACGGAGAGTCGATATGGAGAGGTTACACACAGGTACGTGGTTTTGTCGATTTAACAACCTGTATGATATTTATTATTTCGACTATCTTCCTGTATGTTTAAGAAAATACAGCATAAACGTTTTTACAATCGACGAAACCGTGTTCCTGTGAGGTTACACTGTATTATGAATATAATACATTCAAATAATATTTCAAACTAACACATCCAAAAAATATTTCAAACAAATACATCCAAATAAAACATCAAATAATACATTCAAATAAATCATCCAAATTATACATCCAAATAATACATCCAAATAATACATCCAAATAATACATCCAAATAATACATCCAAATAATACATCAAATAATACATCCAAATAATACATCCAAATAATACATCCAAATAATACATCCAAACAATACACTCAAATAATATATCCAAATTATACATCCAAATAATACATCCAAATAATACATCCAAATAATACATTCAAATAATACATCCAAATAATACATTCAAATAATATAACAAACTTATACATCCAAATGAACCAATTACACTATAAATGGATTGCGATGGAAACCAAGCGTGATCAATGATTCTTCTTTTTTATTTTCGTATGTACAGAAATATGTCGATGTATATGAAACAATGTTGTACATACCTTTGTAGTTATCTTATAACTGTAATGATCATTGTGAGAATGTCGAGTTTTAGTCCACCAAAATAGTGTTCAATATGACCGTACATTATGACATCCATTTGTATCGTCTAGCTGTAATGGCCATTGTGAGAATGTCGAGTTTTAGTCCATCAAAATAGTGTTCAATATGACCGTACATTATGACGTCCATTTGTATCGTCTAGCTGTAATTGCCATTGCGAGAACGTCGTATATCTGCCAATAAAATAATATTCAATATGGCCGTGTATAATGACATCATCAGGGAAAATTTAAATATTTCAATTTTACTTCCTCTTTTCGTTTTCACAAATTTGAAAAGGAGAAAACTCATTGAAAATTAGTTAAAAGTTCTAATTTGGGTTATCTTTTTTTTGGAAATACTGTAAAACTTCGTAAATATGAGCATCGGTAGTTTGGACAATAGTACATGAAGGTTTAAATCAATTCAAATGAACTATTACACGTATACAACTTGTGCAAAGTACACACTTTGTATAAATAGGTACCTCATTATTGGAACCTAAAAAATCATATTAGTCAAGTACTAAGACTATACGTGTTTAAGTTTCGGACGAACATTATACGATTGTTGAACAAAATATCTTCAATGATGTATTGCTGTGTTTGGTTTATCATGGCGACACCAGGCATGTGGTAGGTAAGTATGCAAGTGATCAACCTGGCTCATTGACTGACCGGCGTTTGTGCTGAGACCGGGTAGGATAGGCGGGTGATCAAGCAAATGGTTAGGCAGACTGACATTTATGTGATTAAGCAATAGTCAGATATACGTTCGGACTGACCGGTGTAAAGGCAATGGTCAGACATGCGTTGGGACTGACCGGCGTACAGCCAATGGTCTGACATGTGTTGGGACTGACCGGTGTACAGGCAATGGTCAGTCATGCGTTGGGACTGACCGGTGTACAGGCAATGGTCAGACATGCGTTCGGACTGACCGGTGTACAGGCAATGGTCAGACATGCGTTCGGACTGACCGGTGCACAGGCAATGGTCAGACATGCGTTCAAACTGATCGGTGAACAGGTAATGGTCAGACATGCGTTCGGACTGACCGGTGTACAGGCAATGGTCAGACATGTGTCGGGACTGACCGGTGTACAGGCAATGGTCAGACATGCGTCCAGACTGACCGACGTACAGGCAATGATCAGACATGCGTTCGGACTGACCGGTGTACAGGCAATGCTCAGACATGCGTTCACACTGATCGGTGTACAGGCAAGTGTCAGACATGCTTGCGGACTGACCGGTGTACAGGCAAGGGTCAGACTCGCGTCCAGACTGACCGGTGTACAGGCAATGGTCAGACATGCGTTCACACTGATCGGTGTACAGGCAAGTGTCAGACATGCTTGCGGACTGACCGGTGTACAGGCAATGGTCAGACATGCCTTCGGACTGACCGGTGAACAGGCAATAGTCAGACATGCTTCCGGACTGACCAGTGTTCATGCAATGTTTAGACATGCGTTTGGACTGACCGGTGTACAGGCAATGGTCAGACATGCGTGCTAACTGACCGGTGACCAGGCAATGGTCAGACATGCGTTCAGACTGACCGGTGTAACGGAAATGGTCAGACATGCGTTGGGACTGACCGGTGTACAGGCAAGGTCAGACATGCGGTAGTACTGACCGGTGTACAGACAATGGTCAGACATGCGTTCCGATTGAACGGCGTACAGGCAATGGTCAGACATGAGTTCTGACTGACCGGCGTACAGGCAATGATCAGACTTGCGTTCGGACTGACCGGTGTACAGGCAATGGTCAGACATGCGTGCGGACTGACCAGTGTACAGGCAAAGGTCAGACATGCGTTCGGACTGACCGGCGTACAGGCAATGGTCAGATATGAGTTCGGACTGACCGGCGTCAATGTAATGGTCAGACATGCGTTGGGACTGACCGGTGTACAGGCAATATTCAGACATGCGTGCGGACTGACCGGCGTACAGACAAGGGTCAGACATAATTTGGGACTGACCAGTGTACAAGTAATTGTCAGACATGCGTTGGGACTTACCGGCGAACATACAATGGTCAGACATGCGTTCGGACTGACCGGTGTACAGGCAAAGGTCAGACATGCGTTCGGACTGACCGGCGTACAGGCAATGGTCAGATATGAGTTCGGACTGACCGGCGTCAATGTAATGGTCAGACATGCGTTCGGACTGACCGGCGAACATGCAATGGTCAGACATGCGTGCGTCCAATGATGTTTTGTTGTTAACAAAATTAAAGGGAAAAAATGTTTATGTTTAAAATTTTAAGTTGGCTTCATTTTAAATGCGATAAAGTGAACAAATAAAAGAATGCTATTAATTTTTTTTTTAAATGAGCCCATATCGTTAGTACGGAAAACAAGTAGACGGACACTATATTTTTATGTACATACCTGTAATTATCATCCAATATCTATAATAATCATTGTGATGACGTCTTTTATCTATCAATAAAATAATATTCAATATGGCCGTACATAATGACATCATCTGGGAAATTTTGAGGATTTACATTTTACTTCCTCTTTCCTTTTCACAAACTTGAAAAGGAGAAAACTCATTGAAAATTAAGTTAGATTTTCATGTTTTGGTTATCTTTCTTTTTGGAAATACTGTACAACTTCGTAAAGATGAGCATCGGTGTGTCGGATATCTGGTCTAGGTTAAGAATAATCTAATGTTGTTTATTGATCATTTAATTAAATTTGGTATTTAGTAAAAGTTATTCCACCGAAGTTATTCCCTTACGCGACATTTGCAGTTTTTTGTTCTTTATTTTTTCTGACAAGACCAGTTAAAGGGACTCAACTGCAGTGCCTAAAAAATTCTTAAACTGGACTTATATTCATCTAGAAGAAAAATAACTGCTTAACGTCGGTTTATTAAATTTAAAAACCAAAAATTCAACGCATTAAAATATAAATTCGACGTTGTGTACCGAAGGGTTGTAAGAGGTGTACAGGAATTTAGAGAGTAACTGCCAGACAACCATGTGTTTGGAAGAATGTCTGAACGTTGTCCAGAAACTCAAGAAGAACCCGTGGTTTCAGTACCCGATGACATATATCACTGACTTATACGAGATTGGATACACTTGGGATAATGTCACGGAACAATTGCAAGGCATGATGTTCAAACACATGATGGACTTGTGTTACGCGGAGCTAGAACGAGAGGCTTGGAAGAACGGAAACGGACACGGAAATGGAAACGGGAATGGAAATGGAGAATGGCCAACATCTGGTTCAGTGTCCATCAATTTGGGCTTCTTGGTTACGATGGCCTCAGTGATTTTGGTTAAGATTATTTAAACAAAAAAATCTTTATACTCTGATACTCATCTGACAATGCATCGATTTTATTATTGTGATTATATTGTCGAGATAATTTACGTTTTATTTGGAACCATAGTGTCTTGATATCACCAACAATCCATTCCATGTGCATGTATTTATATCATTAAATTTTATGATTTTTTTGTACTTGACCTGTGTGATGCAAATGTATATGTTCGACGGACAAACATTTGAAAATTAATCGTTTCTTCGCGATATGTACCGTGTATGTTTGGTGGGCATACATTTGGTATCTTAAGATTTTTTGCGACTTCAGATATTTGTGATAAAATAAAAATGTCACTTACACTCAAATTGACAACATCAGTAAATAAATGTGCGTTTATTGACGTTTCAAAAGAATATTGGAGCATATTTTGATAAAAAGATGTTTTTGTGTTTTGAGAGGCAGGGCTGTACATGCATCTGTATTATATTGCCGTTTTCACCTGGCAAAAACTTAAATGTTGCGGCTACTTAATGAATTAATCAGTCACTTTAATGTGTTTTTGAATTATTTTTATGACAAAGAAAACATTTGTACTTGGTAACATATTTAGTCTGGTTGATACTACATGCATAAATCAGTCAGTGAATCACTAAATTGCCACCGAGCACAAACAAATAGATAAGTAGGCAATGCAAGTTTCTCAGATTTCCTCCTTAGTCAGTTGAAAAGCAGAATAAAACACGACTAACATGTCCATGATTCACAACAAATTCATTCATTTGTTATAGGCTTATTATTATAATATACAGTGTATTTCTAGTAAACAGGAAAAATGAAATGAATAAAAGGTGTACGTATAGTTATTGAGATCTAGCGGGTGCATATTACATTTTTTTTAGAAACGTTGCATCTCGTAAAGATTAAATTTCTATTTAATCCCAGAACTGTAATAAAATGATATTTCCTCTACAGCATTGATATCTGAGTTGACACTTTTATCGTTTGAAGCTATGATGTGAAGCTAATTTCCATGTTCGGTAGGTGTTATCAATCGCCGTTATTTGCCTCCCTAATGCGTATATATCTGTTAACTGAAATATTCATCTAGAAAATTATTTTGTAACATATTTTCAAAAAATCTTGCCTTTGCTCGCCGAAATATTGGGGCGGCGACCGCCGCTCCTGCCGCCCCACTCGCGACGCCTCACTACTATATCATACATAACACACGTGATACTTAAAAACAGAAAGGTACCACTCAACAGAAACAAACAGGAACATAAACTGTTAATTATGTACGCATAGACTACAGGCATGCTACATAATGTCTAAAGCAATTAAAATAAGAAAATGATACCAATTACTTACATGTAAACGTTGCAAAATTCAGATTTATCGGTCAAAATAGTCATACAGCGTCAAAAAGTTAATGTGTATACATGTATACTGTTATACTACCCTGCAGAAACTCACAATTGTTTTGCATGTTAGCCATCAGAAAAACTAAAACAATTAAATCATGATGATATTCTACGAAGACGATTACAACCCAAGTCCTAATAATATCATCTGTCAAGAAATTCCTCACAAGTTTAAAACTTGTAACCAATGTACATGGTATAATAGCACAACCGAGACCATCCAGTTGTACAGAATGACGTTGCCGCCATCTTTTTAAAATCTGAGACCAAAACGTACATCTCTTGGCGAGTTTAGACATATAAAAGTTCGCTGCATTATTTGTCGGTTGAATCCGACGAGATCTTTGATAACAACGTAATGCATCTTGTGGTTGATTCTCTTGTTCCATACATTTTCCGAGTAGATTGAGAGCTGTATCCCGGTGATTAAGGTTCGGATCATCCTGTATAACTTGCTGCAGTTTATATAGAGATCTCAATAGTTCTACACGGTTTCCTAGACGTCCGTATGTTTTATACTGTAGGAAATACAAGTAGGGGAGGGAATCTACAACAGCAAGGTCCATCCACTCGTCCCAGATACCACGACTCTGCATATCTGCTGGTGATGATCGGAAGTTTTCTTGTCTCATTTCTTGGGGTACAATATTCAGTTCACATCGCTTAAAGACAACACAGTAGGAAACAATATGTCTGTAATCTGTTCCGTGTATTTGGTTGGCAGCATCTTTAATTCCCTGTGATAGGTAACACGCCATATTCTTACATCCACATAGTGGCATTACAACGTTCCTATCATACAACTGTTCAACGTGACGTAATATAGCTTCTGTCCCATTTATATCACCGACACTGTAATAAACAGTAGCAAGTTTTAACCAACCAGACGATACATCAGATGTTACTCCGAGCTTCAACCACGTCATCACAGAATCTGACAAAGGTATGTTCAATGTCACGGAATACGATGCTAGCAATGTACCTATTGTAGAACACATGAGTGGTACAAGGTTTCCGCATGCTGTCTGTTTCATACAGTTGAAGCCTGGATAGTGTTGGATCACTCTGTTACACTGGCACAGAAATTGTTGATATGAATCTTGAATAGAATTGTTATTTCGCACTAAGTAACTGGTGAACTGAACAGTGGTTAGTTTTGCAGAGTATAAACCAACCTCAGCAGAGATACGTTTATGTGTTTCAACAGCTGAAAGTATATGAGGCGGAAGCGCTTGAACTTTATTGAACTTCAACCTGAATCTTTCACCCAAGTCATCTATCTGGATTTCAAAGAACACTGTAAGGTGTCTTTTAATGATATCTTCAAGTGTTGACAGCAAATCGAGTCGTTGTTGAGCTGTAACTCTCGCTGCCATGAGATTGTTCTCAGGAATTATAAAATGTGGACAGTTCACGCAATGAATGAAGTTATAAAGTACACGTAATGTTTGTTTAAAGCAGGGTAACAGATTACGTTCATGCCAAACATCTGCGTTAGTATCTTCTATACAATGAAATAGAGCAGTTTTACACATATAACTTGATAGCACATTATGAAAAACCGGGTACGACTTGAGCAACATTTTCATTAAAACGTAGCATCCCATCTGTGTTACGTTTAAGCTAAACATTAGATATCTCTCGGCGGTCGAAGTAGAAATTCTCCATTCCACATCATCCAGTCCACTAATTTTGCTCCCTACTGGTACAAGGAAACATCCTGAGCTTTCGCATTCAGACTTTAATCGTGCACTAGGCCATCCACTTCTACTTCTCCGATTCAACCATCGACTGCCTTCTGTTGGCCACTGTGCACATTGCAAAGCCACAACATAATCGTGCTCTAGACTGTGTTCATCTCTTGGTCTATTTCCAGCAGGACCATGACGTTCAATACCAAATTGTCTGAACACCCAATCAAACACAGAGTTCTTCAACACAACCCTATGCTTACCATCCAGACAATATACGTCATCTGTTACATAGTTTGCAGCCAACGGTGCATCGTCCCTTAAACTTTGCAGGAGGCAGTATCCGCCAGCAGTTTTCTCATCTTGTATAAGTAGGACGTTTGTAACCCCACTCTTCCAATCAGCCCAGTCAGGGACCACGTGATACATATTCGTACAAATTAGCGTATCGACATCTGATTGGATACCGAGTGTTGTGCTACCCTCTGATTGACTGCCGAAATAAAACGTTTCCATACCATCATCAACCATCAATGAACCGATAGCGTGTGTAGCTTCATCCAACGAACAATGTGTTCGTATTTTCCTTATAACCTCATCATTGATGCCGATATCACTCAGTACTTCTGATAATGCTAGAGATAACTTCTCAGTGGTCTGTTCAAGACACGACATTCTGAAATATAACATGTATGATGATAACTAAAAAATGGAGTCAGCATTAAATTTCATTATTCTTGTTTTTTCTTTCTACAATGCATTGTGGTTGTGATTGATTATATCACTTGCGCAAAGTTTGCAAATGTTTAATAAAAAAAATGAGCATGCATTAAAAACATATGATTCACAACTACACATTTCGAGATTTTAGTACGTTGGTATGTTGTATATATGCAGTATGCATCGCGTGTTATTAGATACTGGTTGATTTTGATACACGTTTAGTAATTATGAATTAATAGATTTAATCCTAATGATATCCATCATTACGATGAAATGAATGAATACAGCCAGAGTGGCAAAGCAATGGAAACATATTATTTGGAGGCATTTTCACTTTGTCTTGGTATGGTACAAGAAAGACACTAAAGAGCGAATATCAGCCCATTTTCATTGGAAGGGAAACTCAATCAATAAGTATTCGTGATTCGACGAAAAATGAAATAGTTCATGAAGCAATAACTTTATAAATAACTCTATAAATGATTCATATAAATTTAATACGGCAAATACGGAATTATGTCATATAAATACAGTAAAACATACTCGTAAACTTATCACAAAAAAGATATGAGAACATCAGACAGGGAAGGCAACACTCAACTTAACCAGCGAAAGTCAGAAAAAAATATTGCATCGCACAAATACACGGCATCATGCCCACGCATCACCGAACGAGAACATGAAATGTCCAAGTTCAACCTGTCAAAAATAACTAATAAACAGATATAAAGATATGTCAAAAACGGTGACAGCAAGTGACTAGACGAGACATAGGTGAACGATACGTAGGCTTTTATGTATTGCTCAAGACCTGCTGACGTAACCTGTGTCGAACTGGCATGGAATGGTGAACAACAGAACATAAGCCGTTGAATTGTTTATAATGACAATGGACTTTAAATTAAACACAAAGTGACACACTTCATCAAAAATATAAAGTTGATAATTTTCACCTGGTACATCCTCTATTTTTAGAACTGGAAATACTTGGGACGGTTGTTTTTCAGGTAAATATTTGATTTTGTTTCAACCACACTGTAATCTCGCAGCACAGAGTACGCATTAAGTGTTGTCGCATTCAGGAGGTCAACATTTTTTCTAAAAGGATTCCCTTATTAATGAAAAATGGTGCCGGCTATTTAATCTGTTCGGAAAAAACGTTGACCTCCTGAGTTTGAGAACACTAAAGTCTTAATTAATGCGTTATCTGCGCTACCTGAATTTTATGGATCACAATGTGTTAGATAGAAAAGTAAAATATTTACTTCGACAAATCTGAAAACAGCCGTCTCAAGTACGGATTTTCCAGTTTTAGAAGATGTGTCCAGTGAATTTGTAAAATATCAATTAAATCATACCTGTGTTTTTTATATTAACTCTTTGTAGCAGCAAGGAATTCTTTAATACCGTTTTAAATCTTCCATAACCTCCATTCTAATAAAATTCGTATACTCAAACCCGCTGCGCTTACTGTAAGGACGATCGAATATTAGAAACCAAAAATAACTGTACCACTAAATTATCTGAACTTGTATATAATCTAAACTTTGAAATCAACATATTACTTGGGTAATAAACATTATTAAACTTGAAAAAAAAAAAAAAAAAATCGAATATTTTAGGCACATTGCCATAGTCTGACACTTAAACTATTGATACGTTTAATCGCTATCTGTGTGAATCCAAGCACATACAGTTTATTGTCCACGTCGTATTTGAAATACTGCGTTATTGTCGTAATAAGCCGGGTGGATATACCACGTGACTTTTTGTAAAAACAAGTAAAATATGTTACTTAAAGAAATTTAAAAAAAAATTATAGGCATCTCATTCTACGACTGATTTTCACGAGATATATCGCTGGCTTAGAATGAGAAGGTCGTAACTACTACTTACGACCTTTTCAGACTCATAAAAGTTTGAAATATGCATCATAAGCCTATTTTCAAGAAAATCGGAACTTGTTATGTTGATCAAAAGGAAGTTGTTAAAGCTTGTTTAACCATAAGTAAAGAGTAAAATTCAGACAGTCTTTTCTTGTTTTCTCAAAAAAAATGATTTTGTAGTTACGACCTTCTCATTTTAAGCCAACGATATGTTCGGGGTATTAGTTTTTGTCCTAAAACGGCTCAACTGCTATAATCGTCTCGTGAAAATCGGTCAAAGGACAGGATTCTAATTGTTGTTTTCTACTTTTCGTTTATATATCTTTACTTGTAGACTTAGCCAAAAGGTTACTTGGTATGCCCACCCTGATTTGTTACCGGCCTGATTCAGTATTGTAAGATTCGTCTTGGCACTGTTTCCAAAAGTCGTGTGTTATTGCAACTCTGTAATTGGGATTTAAATATTTGTGATGTGTCTTTCGATAACAAAAGTTATACAAAGCATTTGTTTTAAACAATCACGAGTATAATAGAATCAGTCTGACGCAAGATTAGTTGCAAGATATTTATTACCGAATAGCCTAAAATATATTATAATACTATGTCTAAGTATGAGCTGTATACCATAGTTATACACAAATATACACAGTACTGTAAAATCATTTAATTTCGATGGGACCGACGTTCGTGACTTCGGTAAAAAAGATCACAGTAACTTCGGTGGAGCGTTAAAGCGGCGTTCCATATAACTTGAATCGTTTAAATCGATTCAGGAATATTATACATTAAATGAGAATTGTTATTGCTTGAACTCCTCAAATTTCCATCAAAAAGCTCCCACTAACTACCGAGAAAACAATGAAAACATATTTCCGTAACGAGCCAAAATAGTCACGAGTTGTTTCCCTTTGACCACATAATAATAAATCGCTGGAAGCGATAAATTATTATTGGTGATTTAAATATAATTGTGACATTATAGAGACATATTTGCGCATATTTTCTTCTGACAAATAATGATAATTGATAGTCCTTTGTACAGTTAGCTCATTTAATGTGATAGTACAGAAAAATATGCTAGTTATAGGGTATGACTCATTAATTCGTGAATTTGGTATTTCATGTAATAAATACGAGGGTCAAAATCGTTGTTCGATGGGATTTGATTTCGTGCTTGAATTTGAACAACGTAATCCACTTAATAAAACTACCATCTACCGATGAATGAGTTTACAGTACTAAGTATTTGTTTTAAACAATCACGACAATTATTATATAATTGGTATGAGGCAAGATTAGTTGATCGATATTTAAAAAAAATATATTGTCAAAGTCTTTACTTTCGTGGGGGATTAAATTTGATGAATTTCGTGGTCTACCTTCAACCACGAAATCACATTACATCGATTAGAAATTTTGACCATTGTTTTTATTAACTGAAATGCAAAATCCTCGAACTATAACGTCATATCAGAATAGTCTTTTTATCAAAACCACGAAATCTAATCTTAGCAATTGATTAAATGATTTTACAATATCCCAGGGTGTGTGACTTTGATATTTGCCAACCAGAGGGCATAATGATAGTGTGACTTAGGAGTTGTAGAACAATGGATGTATATAAATAATATAGTTCTTTACGTACATGTACAAATTGATTTTGGCAAAAAAAGCATCTAGGGATTGTGAGAAGTCGTATTTCAGTGTCACAAATATTTCTTTCCCGCTACGAGTTACTTTTTATAATATTATTCTTTCAGAAATACATGTACACGTACAGACATTAAAATGTATTGTACCTATTTTTTAAATTAGATTTTTACAAAAAATGATTAGATGACAATTCAGAGCTTGATGTTGTCTTATTAAATGATAAACATTCTCAAGCATAATGAAAATATACAGCTATAAAGAGTATCGGCATTAAAGAGGCATTCCCGACAACTAGCATATTTTTCTCTACTTTCACATTAAAAGAGCTAAATGTACAAATCGCTATCAAATATCATAATTTGTCAAAAGAAAGTGTGCGCTAACATGTCTCTATAATGTCCAAAATATATTTAAATCATCAATAATAATTTATCGCTTCCAGCGATATATTAATATGTGGTCAAAGGGAAACAACTCGTGACTATTTTGGCTCGTTACGAAAATATATTTTCATTTTTTTCTCGGTAATTAGTGGGAGATTCGTGTTGAAGATTTGAGGCATTTAAGCAATAATTGTTCTTATTTAATGTAGAATATTCCTGAATCGATTTAAACGATCCAAGTTATAGGGAACGCCTCTTTAACTAGCAAAATAATATGAGGAAATCAGACAAGTAAGGTAAACCAAGCACATTAAACAACAGGTCATAGAACAATAACACGAAACAATGCCCAGCCATAACCAAAAATGAAAACCCAAAACCATCGCAGTAAAACAACTGGCTTACTATTTTCAGAAAGATATGCCTAAAAACGGTGATTCCCCATTGACCGAAAAAAGCGTAGCAGCCACTTGACCTATTTCCTAAAGTCCAAGCTGTAACAAAGCAGGATGGACTTGTTTCTCAAAGAAATACAAACAACTGTGACCCCCATGTGATCGAATGTAGCGCATCCAACAACCACTCGTGGAAAAACTCACATAACCTACTATCCACAAATCTCCAAACAACATATATCACAATATTGGCCAAATTAAAAATAATTCATGGGTTCAATCCACTCCCAGATCTCCGAACATATGAAAACAGTTTGCATCGGCTCTCATTCCCACCAGGTAATCATTTGACCAAATTGGTACGTAGCGGCATACTAACTGGACCTTAGTTAGGCTATACCGATTCGTTCAGTCTTCATTTAAAGCGTCCGAGGGCGGATACGTTTTGGCATCTTGAGAACGATTCATTTGTATCTGGACAACAAAAATGGTGATTTAGACAGAAAAACGTACACGTATCTCAAAAGGCTTTAATTACGTTAACATTAGGTGTGGGGTATTTGTATATTTAAGCCTCCTTATAATACTGTTTTGGTCGTTTGTCAAAAGTAGAATATTATAATGATATCACATTCTATTTTTGAAATATTTTAACAATCATTTTGTTATTGAATCAATGTTATCTGATAAAAATTTTGAAGAACAATAATTTAACAATAATCAATTGAACAATCTCGTTGAACTATGCAAAGTTAATGCAGGAGATGACCCGCATTATTAATGATTGTAACCGAAATGTATGTCATGAAATGGCCAACAAGAGCATAACAATAAAAACAGAACTGAGAACGAATATTGTACAGATCCAATCTCAGCACAATAATACCCATTTTACGCTCCAATACTTTACGCTCGTATAGGATCTGTCAAAGCTATGTGTGAGGTCGAAACAGGTATGAGGAAGTCAGACAGTACAGGAAGCACTCAGCCTAACCAGCACTGCACATAATTCAGAAACACCACAAACCAACTACACTGAGAAATGCCCACACATAAGCCAATGAAACAAGTAAAAGTCCAAGTCACCGCCGAATAAAATACAGGATGATCTTATTTCACAAAGAAATTATAGAATAGCGGTAATTGCATGACACCGAACGAAACGCAGCCGATACTCGACAAAATTTCCCCAAGGCCTCGTTGCAAGGCGATCCAGCCGCACAAGCCCATGTAAAACGGCGACCATATGAGGCACAACCACCCCGTGACCTAGTTTAAAATACCAAGGACAGTGACCAAGTGTCGATGTGAACTTTACGCCACTAAATGTAGTCGCTTCTTTCACAAATCTAAAAGTGCAGCTAAAGTATATTTAACTATCTGATACAAGTGTACGTTGTATTATATAGTGCTGCGTGTTCAAACAACCTTCGACAAACAACCAGTAGGAGCGATCTGCTATGGTGTAATGTAATTTTTTCACGTGGCTGTATTGTTTGAGGCAAATCATAGATTTCACTAGGACATTAATTTTGTTTTGATTGTAGAAACTTGAGATGAATGAATGGAAGAAAGGGTGGACAATCGTATTGGCAGCACATCTGGTAACATTCGTCACAGACGGTTTGCTTTATTCATTCGGTATAATGCTGGTTGAGATCGTCGATAAACTTTGCGAAGGACGAGCTAAAACAAGTGTCATTATTGCGGTACATGGAGCCACGTGTTATTGTATCGGTAATTATTCCGTAAGAATGATACTTTTACGTGTACATAATGACCTTATAAGACTCATACATATTTGCAATTTGCATCATAATGCGCCTCTTAAGAGCCAATTTTCACAAAAAAATCGGAACTTGTCATGTTGGCCAAAAGGAAGTTGTAACAGCTTGTTTTATTTATTTAAAATATGTTCTTACTCATGAGATTATACCAGTTACGACTGTTGGTGTAAAGAGGTCAATACTTACTTAATCGGGAGGCAGGGGTAATGTAATGTGTAAGGATTTAGACCGAACCCGTTATTAAAATATCGGGAGTTGTTCCCCTTTGTCCATTTTACACCATTTGTAACGAAGTAAACACAGAACTTGGAATGTACCGTTTAATTGTCGTAGTTTTATTAAAGGGGTAAAATATGAGTATTTTGATGTTAGATATTTTTTTTAATTTTTCAAAAATAAGATATAATTTTGTAGATATTGCGGATATTAGAAATTTAAGTAATATTTAAAAAAAAAGTGGTAACCTCTTTCTTCACTTAGTAATGATAATAACTTTGAAAAGCTATTTTTGTAATATTTTTTACTCTTAGAAAGGGTTGATATGTTAATACATAATGGAAATAAGAGGTTACCTTACTATTTGTATATGTTGTAAATGTTATACTGTAAACCAATATTTTATTGTGCAATTTTAATTTTCGGAGTTTGCGAGTTATATAAATTGGTGAAAATTAAATAGCTGCGAAGTGTTCAAAACAATAACATTGGCATCTTCGTTGATTTAAATAAAAAGTACTTTGTAGTCGCTAATATGTCTATGATTTGAAAACATGAAAGATAGTATTTGCGAAAGTAAATTGGTTTACAGTATGTTGTATATAGATGTCATTATTTTTGCTTTATCTGATTGATTGAAGAAAAAGTGTAGTTTGATTGTGTATTGTTTATGATTGTATTTTAGGCTCTTACTCTGGTTATGTTTGACTGGCTGAAGCGGCACGCTGTCCGAGTAGCGCATAGGAATGTGTGACTGACTAACATTATGCATGAGTGAATGTGGTTAAATGACGTATATTAGTGTTGTTTTTTTTATTATGCAAGAAAAGTATGTATGTTTAAAAGTTCATGAAAAAAAAAAAAAATTTATATGCGTATTTTGATGTTACATATTTTTTCTCTTATCTTTGAGGGACCAAAGATTTTCGGGAAGGGAGAAGTTATTAAAGGGGTAAAATATGAGTATTTTGATGTTAGATATTTTTTTTAATTTTTCAAAAATAAGATATAATTTTGTAGATGTTGCGGCTTAAGTGATTCCGACACTTAGATTACATACACATTGACATTTATGGCCACGCCATTTAATCGGATGTTACTTTGCGATAACAGAGACTTGATCGCCGATTTAATTTGATTACGTTTGTTGCATCACAAGGGAAGACATTTTTATAATCGTGAAACCCTTTCTCTGCCTAAATTACTTATCGGTCACTAAGCGGGGTTTCTGCGATACGCAATCTTTAAGTATGAGGTTATCAATTTGTATAAATAATTGGTGTTGCATAATTTTTATGACTCCATACCTTTAGGAGATTAGTAAGCATGTCAATTTCTATTGGTCGGCTGAAAAGTCGGGGACACAGGGAAACTTCTGATTGGTCATTCTTGTGATTGATTCTCCGTGCTTGGAGCAGAAATTCGATCTGCACATCAGTTTATGTTCAACCAACTGTGTGTGCAGATCATCAAAATAATTAAATAAATATAATACTTTTATACATTTTAAATTGGAGTTTGTTCCCTGTTTCCCCAGGTAAGCCAAATACTGTATTAATTATACTTGTATTTTGTTTAATGTTCATAGATTGTTTTTATTTAGTGCACTTAATAGTAGAACTACTTTTATACACTGATTAGAATATGTACTGTATTAAAAGGTTCAGCAAGAGTTAGCTCCCGTGCGGAAAACTCTCTAAAAAAGAAGTTTTCGGTCATTAGTCATTTGTAAATTGACTGTTTTATTTTACGTTAAATTCATGCTTAAAATTGAGGATTAACTATGTGGTTGATTTCAATCATTTCAAATAAAAATGTAAGTACCAAACATTTGATTAGAATAATATGTCAATTATTAATCGTTTGAAAATTAACAGTTGAAAACTGAAGGTTTATTCGAAATTATCCGAAAAGTACTCTACTTTTACTGAACCTTATTTTGTGTTGATTTTACATGGAATCATATTATTAATTGTAGACTTTATTGAATACTGTTGAAATGATAGGCTATTTTAGTTACTTTATTCAACATGTTTACATTACATATATATTTGAGAGTACAAATTGAATTAATTAAATGCTTAGCATTCTAAATTATATTCACTCTAGTGTCTACAATATTGATGAGTAATAGGGTATTTAATTGCCTGCGCGTAGCGCAGGCTATTGAAAATACCCAGACCGGTAATACGGGTGACATGCGTATTTTCGTTGAGTCTCAGCAGGTACTAATGCTTTCAAAAAAAGTTATTTCCGGTCAAAAATTTCAGGCAGTTTTCCGAGGTGAATGGTCCTTGGAATATAAAAAAAACAGTAATCTAAAAACGGTTGTGCCTATCGTTCTCTTTCAATTAATTATTATTTTTAAAAAAATGTGTAATAAATAAAACAAACTATTTTTAAAAAACAAAGGGAAGTAAGAAATACCTCTACTCCCCATGACCGTGGACCGTGTCACTAGCCAATTCATTGCGAGCGTTTGCGAGATTTCCAAGCGCCCGTTTCACATGGAAGATGTTTCAAGAAACATCAAAGATAAAGGTGAAATTTTCATTTAAATAGCCGATTTATCATGACAGTACTCGATCTCCGAGGAAATTGGTCTTTAATAGACATTTTTACGTAGCTTTACAATGATATCAACACTCAGATCATACCAGATGCTTGAACGTAAGTAGGCTACAATTCGTTCCATGTCAACAACTGAACAATGCAAATCAACAATTCTATGTCTCAATGTATAGCTTGTCAAAGCAATGTTTATGAGATTATTTTGTTACTGTCAGTGTGTATAAGACATATGTACCAGTTAGTTTCATCCACAGCAGCCCAGCCACGGGGGAAGGGCGCTCTGGAATTTTGAGTTGTCAAAAACAACGGCCCTTCTACGGCCAGCAGGGGAAGCTGATGGTGAAATCTCCCGCGTTTCTCCGGACATCTACCGGTAAATATTGTCTTTAGGCTATAGGTTTTCGCATAATAAATCCTAAATTTCCCCTGCCTTGCGGGGGAATCTGGATGGTAAAAACATGGCTGTCTCCCTGGCTATCCGCCATGGATCCCTGTGGTCGGGGGAACTGGGGATGCAACTGACTGGTGCATTAATTATTTGTGGTGGACAAACTTGTGTACTAGGAGGGTCCATATGTTGTTGTTTATGTAATAACATCTTCGATTTTCCAAGCGGATAAGGACGAAAGACAAACATCGGAGGCTGTAAATTATCTATATTCGGAATATAAATAAACCATCTTAAAGTAGGCCTACAATACTACAATACAGTACAACAAGGTACGTCTTTGATTTTATTGAATTGGAATCAAATTATGACAATTTGATTGATTGACTTGTGTGCTGTATAAAGATTACAATTCACAATGATTGCATGCATTTGTTATCTACCTTGGATAATGCATAGCAACTGGGGCCCGTGTCTATATCTACAAACATAGCCTAGCGGTTATCTAATATTTATTAAATACCCATATAGGCAATGCCTTAGTTCATATTATTTTAAATGCATTTTATGCTTATCTTTATTCTTTATCATATATTGAAAAATTATCTTCTATATTTCTTATTGAGAGTTTTTGTTCAACCAACTGTGTGTGCAGATCATCAAAATAATTAAATAAATAAATACTTTTATACATTTTAAATTGGAGTTTGTTCCTGTTTCCCCAGGTACCAACAACAAGGTCATTACGTCATCATCATCGCACATCATCATCAGCTTCGTCAGCATCGATACTCCCGGGTAACATCACATGACCCGGTGACAGCGAAACACACCAAAAACGTGTTTGTAATAGTTTTATAAAATAAACACATTTAGTCAGTCAGAGGGGTTTGTTGCCTGCGACAATTGTAAGTTTACTGCATTATTATGTATATATTATGGTTATAGTTACGAGCTATCGTATAAACATTGGATTTAAGTGACTTCTAGTATATAAACAATAGCGCACACTGACCCGGTGATAATAAACATTGGAGTACGTACTCTTTGCTCCAACTCGTACTCCGTACTCCAATTGGAGCATTTCATAGTTTCAAAAATACTGTAACTTCTTTATTACTGGATGGAAAGATATGAAATGGGGGTTCATTTTCTTAATAAGATCATTTGCTACAAGTTGTTGTTGGTTTTGATGCAAAATTCTAAAAAAAATGTTTTTCAAGTAGGAACATGGAGTATAAAAACAATTAGTATCTTAAAAACTTGCAAAGTTATTAAAGTTGTTTTATGTTTTCATATTTTAATGACTTCCCTGTATATCAAGACCTCAATTTGATATTGTACTGCAATCATTAATTTGTAGGACCACTGGCTAGTGCCCTCGCAGAGAAATACTGACAACGTATAATGGCTTCCCTGTATATCAATTTGATATTGTTCTGTAATCATTGATTTGTAGGAGCACTGGCTAGTGCCCTCGCAGAGAAAACGCTGACACCGTATAATGGCTCCACTGTATATCAATTAAATATTGTTCTGCAATCATACATTTGTAGGACCACTAGTGCCCTCGCAGAGAAGTACGAACATCGTATCATTGTTAACGTTGGCGAACTTATGAGCTGCACTGACTTTGTCTTGAGCTCGTTTGCTACCAGCGTTTATCATTAATGGGTTACATATGGTTTCATAGGAGGTAGGTGATATTTTGAAAATTTTAAAACTGTGTATTGTTCGCATGAAAGATACGTGTCTCATAAGTCAAGTTTGACTGGCCCTTTCGATAGAATTGACACTAAAATAAGCAAACTACGTTTTGGCATTATTATGACTGTGACTGTCTTCTGTATAAGCACCCAATGATGTTTCCATCTGTAGCGATTCCCTTGCTCCGTAATGCAAGTGGAAATGAACCATTCAGAGCTTAAGCGTTTGTCGGATGTAATGCTGCAAGGTCGTATAACTTATAGGTTCCAATCACTTATACAGTACAAAACATATTTATGAAAATAGAACGATTGTATTTATGTTGAAGTATTTATTTTCTGGAGTTGAGTCCCTTTCAAGCCTAGTATTAGTAAGTTGCATTTATGTTTCCTGTTCGATCTGACAGGGAGCTTCAATAGTACTTTCATTGTTTGTGGTGCAGAGTTTATTCTTGGATCATTACTGATGTTTTATACGAAAATATGGCTAAAACAAAACTATCACCTTACCGCAACCACCACACAACGCAAATATATTCTGACGTCAGCGACGTTATTGACGTTTTGCTATTTCTTAAGTGGTAAACCTGAAACTGAATTATGTCATTTATATGGAATTAAACGTAACTATTTAAGTTATAAATTGTGAAATAGATCTACCGCAACATTTTATGTATTCAAAGTTAAGAATTAAGCTAGAAACAGTGGTTTTATGCTAAGTTGAAACACCTTGCTCATTTTGACTGGCGTTTCCTTAAACGTCCCTACGTTTGCAAATTTCGTTCGATCTCTGTATCATTTTTGATACCATGCTGCTCTTCAGGAATTTGATTTTGTCACTAAAACTCTGGGACACTGAATACTGCATGTGCTCCGTTTGTTTTCATTAGCAGCTTATGTGTGTTTGATGTGTACTTCCAAGACAAGTGCATGATTTAATAGTTGCACGAATTTCCTTGCGTAAATTCATCGGCATGTTGACGTAAATGAAAACGTGACAGGCATAGATCAAATACTTCTCAATTCAAACTCAAACGTGCAAACAACTTAATAATTTCACAAAATAGTATGCTAATATCGTGCAATAATCTGGCAAATATATGGGAATGTAAATTGATTACTTCGGGATTTATCACAGGTTGAACTAGTTAAAAGGGTACGTTACGTCGGTCGGGGGTGGTAGCGCGTTACTATGGTAATACAACGGCTCATGACATGTTACTATGTTGCTTAATCATAGATAAATTTGTATCCACCTCAGGTAATAGATAAATGTTTATAACGATATGAGAAATTATTATTTAAACATGAATATAATAAAATGAGAACGATTGTCTACGAATATATTGAATGACCCTCGTATGCAAACTATTGCGTACAAAAGAATAGTAACAAATAACCAACGATCGCACTAGCCTTGTTTCAAAATACGACACACGTCAATATTCGGCAGAAACTAGTCTGTTGTACATTTACACAATTAGCACACATTTCTACAATCGGAACTTGTCTGCGTTTATCTAACGAAAGTGCCACGGAAATAATAGGGAAGCCGCCATTATTACGGACTGGAAACAGTGGAAAGGTATCATCTCCTAAAAAGGTGACCGGTAATTGAAGGTTTCTTAGTGGCATTGAAACAGTGATGATTGGCCGTTACCGGAAACCGAATAACCTAATTTTGTAACCCTACAATTATTTAGAAGGCGTATTTCTCAGTTACGGAAAAGCCTGAGTAGCTGCGATTGACATTTCTGACTTCGATAAAAGCTCGATCTTCAACAAGTTGTCCGTCGAGCTATATATATTTTATAAAAAAACACTATGATCATATTAATTACTGTTATCAATGTCATCATTTGATAATGCTTAAGTTGCAATGGATGTGTTTTGTCAAAGCTGTTTTATGTTCTGACATAACCTTACTTGTATGCCTGCAAATATCGACGCCACCGACCATTCAAACATCCAAATAGAAGGACACAAACCAAAGCCACGCAGCTACAGTGGCAGTGCCTAGCCACACACACAAGAGTCAGACATAGTACAAGCCATCCACATCCCCAATAATGGATGCTTCAAGCGAGCCTTATATATGCTCACTCCGCAATGAATAACCCACTGCGGACTTTGAATTGTGTGCATAATTGCCCTTAAAGGGAGGTAATTATAAATGATGCATGATTAAGGACGCTTATTTAAGTTTTTGAAAGGCCGGTTGTTGCTATACCCTCGTTTTGGATTTCACCTGTAATATCGACAATGAAATTGCAGCAGCAAATAATTGAGCAATAAGCCTATGATTGAAAGGTACACTGCGGACTTTAAATTTAATATGACATATCCATAAAGGAGGTTATATTAAAAGATAACTTCATTGAAGTGAATTACGGTGAGACTTGTTACGAAAAACGTCATTTGGAAAGATGGAAATTGACTGATGCCATGGGCGGAAATACCATTGAGTAAACACAATGTAAATAATTAAATTGGCATTAAGTTTGACTTCAGACTAAACAAATGGGCTAGTCAATCCCTGTTTAGAAGTATGTGCTCATTTGTTTATACTCGATGGTAAACGTTATAAAAGATTCATTCAATGCTCTAATTATCTCATTCCTGATTTCATTCCGGAATTCAAAAGAGAAACCACGGTTCAAACTTACCTGTAGACATCCATGCGTCTAAGAGTTTTACAACATCGGAAATGAATCGTTTGTTATAAGTTGTATCTGTTTTGCCGTCTACTGTACTTGGTAAAGGCTTTGTCGACTTTGTAGCAAAATAAGGTTCCCAGTGTTATTAAGAGAAGTATTCCAAAAAATATACAATATGACGAAGGCTTACTTCAATGTCGTCATAATTAAGAAATGGTGAATATGTATAGATCAGTGTTTTATCGTAGAATAAAGCAGGCCATGTGTTCAGATGCATAGTAATTACTAGTAAATCACGAGTGTGTAACTAGTAGGAGTGATGTAATACACGCATCCGAACAAATGGCTGTGCTTTATTCTACGACAAAACATAAGAACATATTCATTATTTTTTAATTCATACACATCTCGGTGTCCTTTATATTTAAAGTCACATTATTGCGCCCGCAACTTTTTTCCGATCATAGATTACATACAATAAACTGTGGAACCATAAGACTGTTTCTTAACAAATGATCAAACGACAGAATGTTAACTATATCTGTCGAAATATTAGACCAAATTTCATATTTAGCAAATTGTATGGTGAACAAAATACTCATTTTGCAAGAGTTACTCCCCTTAGACTTTAAATCCTGCATTTATTGTTTACAAATTGTCATTTTGTCAACAAACCATTTGGATGTTTAATCTTATTTTTATCTTATTTTTTTGCTATCTTATGTTTTTAACATTTTAGAATCAGCTACAATGCTCACATGGCATCATTCTGCTTAGGTGTTACCAAGTTATAGCTTATTAAAATAGCAGTTTAAGACTTAATGGGACTTAATGGGACTTAAAATGTAGGCGAAAATACGGGTAACTTAATAACATCTCCGGCACGATAAAATCCAAGTAACCTGACGGGAAAACCCAAATCACAACAATATAATTATAACATGTACAAGACAGGGAAGCCGTACATAATGAAACCGGAAGTCCGGTTATTTAAATATTTTTGCTAATTAGACACCTGGTATGTTATCCGAGTATAGCCTTGTATATTGACCTTTAGGCAAGCACAAGAGATAAATATTTGTTATAAATAATTGTAATCATATTGACAACTTCCTGATTCCTAATCCAATGAGAAATGAAGTGCAGTTTTTTTTATTTTTTATTTTATTTTTTTTATTTAATGGTCTTATTTATCCTCGCCACCGGATAATCCATATGGGGGAGGCCCCCAGAAGAGTTTTAGTATTTTTAGTTTTTTGGGGGATAGTGCATGATACAGAAGATGCCCCAATTCCAGAAGCATCCATGGTTCTTTTACATGCCAGTGTATAGCACCATACATGGGACCTCGGTTTCAGGTCTCTTCCGAAAGACTATTAGTAATTTTAGTTGGCCAGCCCGGGATTCGAACCCACAACCCCGAGATCAGTAGTGACTACTAGTCTCGCGCTCTACCGACTGAGCTAAGCGGGCTTGCGTTGAAGTACAGTGTAAGTAGTACAACAATTATAGCTATAGACACAAATGTGCGTTTTTTTCAAGTTTCATTATATATAATAAAGGTTGTCCTGCAAGTATATGATTTTCAAATCATAATGGCTCTGTTTATCAAAAACTACAGTAATGATTATACATGTGTTATATAATAATTAATGGCATAAAAGTATGCATTGGTGTTTCTTTCGTAAAGATTGTCTTGCAACGGATACTTACTTCCGCATATTACAAACATGTATACGTACTTTCCAAATATATTTCGCAATGTCTCGTCATCTTTATCGTATGATAAATGACGGCTTTAACTTGTTTAGTAAATGTTTCCAAAAACATAAATCCCACAGGGATCTTGGCGGAAGTTAATGACAGTATTCGTGTCTGTTTCATAATGAATGCATATCATGTTCGATTTTATCTTTCCCTATTATGTCACCCACCTCCTACTACTAACCGCTAATAACGTCTCGTGAGAGAATTAAATGAATACCAATGATCCAAATGTCTAAATAGAAGACTGAATGACGTAAGAAGTTTCGGAAGTCATTGATGAAACACTAAATGTCTGTCACATAATAAACAATCGAGTATCACCGAAGAAAGTCAAATAAATTGAAAGACATCGAATGTCAAACATTGGCATTGAATATTGCTTGTTTTTTAAATTATATAATACTTGTAGTTAACAAAGCGTAAGTGTTATTTCAAGTTAAACTTTTATATAAATATTCTTATTAAGAGACAAGCAATATTCTACGGTGTTCTGTTAGGGCCATCGAGGCAACGCTATTAAAAGTCGATAGTGCGGATGGTGAAAACTCGATAGCACGATAGTGAACGGTTGAGTTACGATAGTGAAAAGTCGATAGTACGATAGTAAAAAGTCGATAATACGATAAAGAAAACACAAAACAACGATAATACGATGGTGAAAAGTCAATATAACATAAGTGAAAACTATCGAAAACTATCGAATTTTCGTATTTTCAGTATCGTACTATCAAGTTTTATCATCATATTATCGACTTTAACTATCGTACTGTCGTATTTTGTGTTTTGGTTTACATATATGCCGCGATGGCCTAAACGGGACACCGTAATATTCATATTTATTATCAATACTTGAAGGAATTGAAAAAGAGCCAGTATTATTATAACTATAGGCATGAAATTATGCATAACCCATTGTGGCATGGATATGTTGGATTCCCCACCGTGATCTTAAGTTTTAAGGAAGTTACAGCTATTGTTGTAGAGTACATATTTAGAGGGGTGTTTTTGTCTGACGTCGCAAACGGCATTCAAACGTTATTTGGCGTTACTGCTATCCAATATTTAAAAAATTACACCATTTGATTATTGTTTTATATAAACCTGCCACAATTGCATCATTATTTATGTATATTAGAATTATGTTTTTTTTTTAAATATGTATAAAAATAGTAGAAGTTTGAGCATTAAAAAACAGAAATGAGGACATCTGCCAGAAAAGGAAGCACTCAACTTAACCAGCCGAGCACAGAAAGCAGTAACATCACTAGTACTCGGATTAATGTCCACACACAACCCAACGAATTAATAAAAGAAAGCCCAAGTCCCACCCGCCCCGTAAATATGTAGGAAGACCCAAATCCACAAAGAAATTATAAAACTTAGTTACATAATGTCAAAATAGCAGCTTATCCTGGAGAGCGACTCATTCGTATTTAGACGACGAAACTGGTGATTTCGATACTTTCGGCCGACTTAAAACACGTTTAAAAATAAGTTAAACTGTGTGCATCACTTAAGATTATCGTTGCTATGTTGATGGAAATATATATCCTAAATCAATTCAGGAATATTATACGTTAAATGAGAATCATTATTGCTTTAACCCGTCAAATTTCCAACAAAAAGATCGCACTTATTACCGAGAAAACAATGAAAACATATTTCCATAATGAGCCAAAATAGTTGTTTCCCTTTGACCACATAATAATAAATCGCTGGAAGTGATAAATTATTATTGGTGATTTAAATAAAAATATTTTTGACATTATAGAGTCATATTTGCGCACAATTTCTTCTGACAAATTATGATTATTGATAGTGCTTTGTACATTTAGCTCATTTAATGTAACAGAAGAGAAAAATATGCTAGTTATAGGGAATGCCTCTTTAAAGAGCATTATATTATACATAAATATATAATGAATTAGGTTATAACCCAATACCCATGACGACCGAGCTGAAGTTACAATTGCAAAAGCATTCATTTACATGTTTAGTCTCAGTTTGATATCATTATCCATGACACTTGCTGTATCAAATTTCTTGGCCAACTAAAACGAAGCAGGCAATTTGGTGCTACTTTCATAAACTACTGAAATTAATATATATATATTTATACATAATTTGCAGTGTTAACAATTGTGTTCATTTGTGATTAAATAGTGTATGTATGTTTCGTATTGCCTTTAATTACGTTTTAAAAAAAAATGACATTTTTTCAATTAAAACGTGTTACTTAGGTCATTATTATATATATGTCTGTCCGATATGATTTTTTCAGATGATAATTCAAACTATTGCACCTATTGTTTTGATACTTCTTAATGGAATTGACATGATGAAATGTAGCCACTAAAATTAGATCAGGACTTTTGTTTATTATGGTTTTCATTTTTTGTTGTTCATTTTGCGTTTGGCATTGTACATGCCCTGTGCCTGACGTGTATGTCTTAGTTTCTCAGTTCTATATGTATAACCATAAATTAGGTAAAATTTTGGTACTTTTTGAGAGCTGCCATTAGGAGTATTTTACTTACATTTTTCTTTTTCTTGCACCCAATCATCACATATTCCATTCATACGTTTATTTTCGTTGTATTGACTACCATTAAAATCATTTGTACGTCTGCAGGGTATGTCAAAACACTTATCTTGACCTCTAAAACTTTTGACAGCTGCAACTCGGATTACATTTATACTATTATATTACATTAGTTATGTAAGGCTATTGTCCCATGTCCGATTTCTAGTTTGAAATATACAGTCAAATTTAACCAAAAAGTCATTACCTACATAAAATGACCTATCGGCAGAATACTTCGGTAATTATCCGTAACACGTTTATTAAGTGCATGTAATAGAATAGGTGACATTTTTTGTCTTTGCAAATTGAAGATATTGAGGTGTCCGAAAGGTTATTTCCAATTACCATATTATGCATTACATTTATGAATGATGCTCTTCTTTCTTACTGAGCCCTGTGTCTTGACGAAACTATAGGCGACTTAGATTTACATAACTCGTATAGATGCACATTCTCTACGCTGATACGCGAAATACGAACCCGCCCTCGCCGTATTAAATTTAAAATATGTAAATAGCCTGTTAAATGGATTAAAAAATAGTTTCAAGATTAAATGCTCTCCCCAGGATACTGAGACAGTATTTCATTGTTTTGTTTTAAAAACAATTATGAGTTCCAACTGAACTAAAAAACTCAATTGGTCCAACTATGTAAACATTACATATTTCAAAGTCAGGGACTCGGGTATCACTGCAAAATGAAACACGGTCTTGAGTGTGATATTCACTTAAATCATTGTTTTATTGTAGAAACAGTATGAACGAATGGAAGATTGGTCGGTTGATTGTTTTCACTTAAATCATTGTTTTATTGTAGAAACAGAATGAACGAATGGAAGATTGGTCGGTTGATTGTTTTCACTTAAATCATTGTTTTATTGTAGAAACAGAATGAACGAATGGAAGAGAGGTCGGTTGATTGTTTTCACTTAAATCATTGTTTTATTGTAGAAACAGTATGAACGAATGGAAGTTTGGTCGGTTGATTGTTTTCACTTAAATCATTGTTTTATTGTAGAATCAGAATGAACGAATGGAAGAGAGGTCGGTTGATTGTTTAAACGTAAACCATTGTTTTATTGTAGAAACAGAATGAACGAATGGAAGAGAGGTTGTGTGATTGTTTTAGCTGCATTTATTGTAACATTCATCACAGACGGTCTGTTATATTCGTTCGGCATAATGCTGGTTGAGATTATCGATCATTTTGATGAAGGACGAGCTACATCAAGTGTGATTATTGCGGTACACGGAGCAGCAGGATATTGTGTAGGTAATTATTCAGTCTCTATCATTCATTATTACCCTCCGTTCTGGTTAATTATAAACAAAATGTCTAAGTCCATATCATGTTATTCTTTACACAGTGACTCTTGCTAACCTAAGCGCATTCAGAAAACGTTATAATTATCTTGATAAACATATTGCCGGCTTAGAACGAGAAGGTCGTAACTACTCCTTATGAAACTTATGATCTTTTAAGACTGAAAATCGGAACGTATCACGTATCACGTTGACCAATCTAGAGTTGAAACTGTTTGTTTTATTATACATATTTAAGAGTAATTTTCGGATATTTGTTGTCATGTTCTCTTAAAATATCGAGTTTGTACTTACGACCGTTTCATTCTAATCCAGTTATATAATGAACGTGACAAGTTCCCAATATGTTTTTTATGAATAGGAAAATTACCACCAAACACGTATACATTTTTCTAAGATGTATCGTTAATTTTATTACTTATATTTTAGCAACAGTTTTCAATTTACTCGTTCTATTATATGTTTTTGGGCAGTGTGTCGTGTGTTTGAGATATGCGCTGTATTTGTGTGGTTTTCGTATTCGGTATTTTAAGTTGAGTGCCTCCCTGTCTGACTTTATCATTTCTTTCCGCTGAAGTAATTTGTGAGTCAACACAGTAAATGTGCCTTGTAATAATATTTTTTTAGGACCGCTAGCCAGTGCCCTGGGAGAGAAGTATGGACATCGTATTATTGTTATCATTGGTGCACTTCTGAGTTGTATGGGCTACGTCTTGAGTTGGTTTGCTACCAGTGTTTATCAATTATGGATTACATATGGTTTGATAGGGGGCAAGTGTTGATTATTTTTAAAATTCCATATTTGTTTGATAATGAAAGGATATCACCAAACGTGTAAACATGTACTACTACATTTTTATCCCGTCCTTGACTTATATTGAAACATGCTGATATATTTATGCAGATACCTATGAAGTTATATAACACGATACAGAGCTTTGATATCCCCAATTACATTTGTATTCGCTCGTTTACTTTAATGGTCTTGTATACATGTAACTCATTAGGCCTGTGCTATAAATGCATTTATGATTTTTGAACTAATTATTAAAGATAATTTCGATTGTACTTTTAAAGTAGATTAATACAGATCAATAAACTTTCAGGACTTGGGTTTGGACTGATGTATCTATCTGCAAATGTATGCGTGTTGCAGCATTTCAAGAAACACCGTGCACTGGCCACTGGAATCGCAACCACCGGATCAGGTACATTGTGGATAGATTGATAGATAGATAGATAGATATATAGATAGATAGATAGATAGATAGATTGATTGATTGATTGATTGATTGATTGATTAGTTGGCTGATTGACAGACAGACCGACCGATCGAGCTGATTGTCTGACTGATTCACTGCAGAGCTGGCTGGCTGGCTGGAAAGTTTACCAAAACTGTTGTTTGCGAAATATTTGTGTAGGCCTTTGGACTTAACTGACTGCATGACAGATACTGTGAGATATGGTTACTATTGAGCACGAACAGACCGATGGTCAGGCGATACCGACATTTTGTTGTGGCTTAGAATTATATGTGTGCCAAAGTGTTTAATTGGTTGGTTGAATTAGCACTATTAATGTATGAATGACTGTGATAGTTAAAACAGTTGAGTTTTTGATAGATGCCTTGCAAAACTGAATATGTAATTAATTTGTAATCTGGAAAGCGGCGCTGGAAATACATTTTTAAAACAAACTTAATAAAAAAGTATATGTTCTATTTCATATAAGGCATCGGTGCATTTGTTTGCAATTACTGCATAAGCTTGCTGATTGGTGCGTATGGTTGGAAAGGGACGATGTTAATACAGGCGGGATTTGTTTTACAAGGTGTAGTTCTTGGTCTACTATTGGCAGGGTGGAAGGCTAAGAATGTCGTGGAACGACCAGAAAAATCGACCACTTTGGTATCAAAAATAAAATCGTTGTTTTTCTCTGTATTTAAACCTGAATTGCTGAAAGACATAAGATGTGTGACTTTATTATTGGCCGTGATACTAATAGCTCTTGCTTTGTTTATACCGTTTACCTACATACCAGACCAAGCAGAACAGGCGGGCATGACAAAAACTGAAGCGGCCATACTAACTTCGTCAATCGGTAAGTAAACACAGTTTCCATTTACCCACCAAAGGCAAATGTATTTTAATCACGATAGGCGTAATTTCAATTAGTCCGACTCTCTTGTGAGAATCTCCATGTCGACAGGTAGTGTCCCCGACTATTTTGACTGAATTTTGTTGTATGTTCTGAACAATTTTGCTAGTTAACTATATATATATAGTTCCGGCTTTTTTGACATATTAAATGAAATGAATTTTAAAAAAACCTTGGTATTTTATCTTATATTTTGTATAGTGAGCAACACATGAGAAATGGTTTTACGATTCCGTTAACTTTTGATGACATAACTTTCATTAAAAACCGAGGTATGATTGTTAATGAATCCCCCAAAAAACAAATGCTTCATGTTCATGTTAAAATTATATAATGTTTCAAACGTTTCGATAACAAAAGCAAAACCTATCATGTACACAAAAGACAAAATAATCTTTGTATTCGGTCACTTTCGGATTTTAATGGGATTGTGTGATTATACATTGTAGAATTATTATTTGAATATTATATATAGGTTATAGATCATATATTAGATTTATAAATAAATTAGTGCAAGGGAGCGATACCCTACTTTTAGTGACCCTTTGTATGCAAACAATAGCATGCGCATTTATGGAATAATGAGAGTGAAATTGCACTAAATTGCTTGTATGATTGCTGATAGAATAACAGTTAAATTAGGAGGGTAGGTGGGTCTAGTTTTCCATATTTGGAATCAGCAAAATTGTTCTAATAAACAGATTTACTAAATATTCATTATGCCCATTGCAAAAATAAATGAATAAGTGGTCCCAAAATTTGAAAATCCCTGGATTCTGATTGGACAAAAAAGAAGGGTAAACTATAAACCTACACTATAACTATTACATCTGTGGTGTTGTTTTAGGGATCGGGAACACAGTGAGCCGGGTCATATTCGGTTGGATTGGGGATCGTATTTGCTTCTGTAGACTAACGCTACTAATTGTTGTGGTACTGTTCAACGGTCTGGTGACGGGGCTGTCGACTTTGATGGAAACGTTTGAGACTAAATTAGTCTATACCAGTTTATTTGGAACTCTGATTGGTAAGCGAAATTATTCTTACATTTGCTAGCTTCGAATGAGTAGGTCGTTAGTATCAAATCGATATTTAGAAGAAAAAAAACTGTCCGAAAACTACGCTTTTCTCCATGTCAACTTCAATTTTGTCAACATGACAAGTTCCGATTTTCCTGACACTAAGACTCATAAGAATCACATTGTGATGCTGAATTGTAATATGTATCAGACTTATTTACGACCTTCTCATTCGAAGTCGGCGTTTACATGAAAAAAGTCAGCATTCGTATTTCGTGTCGAACACACAGTATGGACGTCTAGCTTTCACGGCTTATTCGACCGAATTATATGAGAATTTACAATTGAAAATTTATGACAAATTACATTTTATAAATGTATTAATCATTTCCAATATTAATTGTGACATTGTTTACTTATTTCTAAAATTATATTCTGGAAGAAGACTTAAATAGCTGAAATGTCTTATAGAGCCTGGTTTGACTTTTGTATTTAACAATTTGTGAATTTCAGTTAGACAATGTCTTTACTTGGCAATCCAATGGAGTGTACAATCGACATATATGTCAATTTATTCTATGACGAAAGTAACCCCTTCTTATGTATACAGGTTTGTTCGATGTGAAGTCGATCACAAGTATTTTAAAACAAGATGAAAGCATAGTTCTATTCCTTCGTTCGTGTTTGTCTTTGTCAGAGAGCAAAACGCCGATAACGGATGATATGTCGCGCTTGATAATAAAGGCGCGTTTATTTCTTCTTTCAGGCGGAAATTACTTATTGTATGTCGTCATTGCGGACATAGTAAAGCCTGAGCTAATTCCAAGCGCGTTAGGTTTGGTGATGGTATCACTTGGAATTGGTATATCTTTAGGACCCCCGTTTGCAGGTTAGAATTTTAGAATTTGAGTTTACGTCAGTTATCAAACAAATACATTTGGCCACACTTTCGGTGTGCTTTTTAAAAATGAATATATATATCACTTTTTTGTGTGATCTTGTTCACAATGTCCGGTACTTTACACATAAATAATATGACATGTGTATTAATTTTTGTTCACGTGTACCAGCCTTCGGTACGAGGTTGACTGTTATAACTTTGCTTCATGTTTTGTGTGCCTTTCGCGGTGTGGTATTTCTGGTAAATGTTTTGTTATTACCAATAACGCCCCGTCTAAATCCGAGCCAGTGAGTGAAATTAATAAGTGTATACGTAAAAACAATCCTACTAGATAATTTAGTAAGTTAACGTTATGTTTTGTTTCAGGATTTCTGTTTGATCTGACGGGGAGCTACACTAGCACATTCATTATTTGTGGGGCGGAGTTTATCCTTGGTGCAATACTTTTGTTTATATGCAAATTGTTGCGTTCAATGGACTATCCGCAAACGATAACACTTACTGCTGATTCAAGTAATACTGATGAGGGTATTATCCCATTCACAGAAACAGCGGGGACTACAGTTAACTCAGTTATTGCCAGTCTAACCTAAATAAATATAGTTGACATGACTAACGAGCTTAGGTTTATAACCATCCTCATTTTTTAAAAATACGATACAAACAGTCAAAATTGGACCCTTATTATATTACGCTCCACTACTTTACGCTGATATAGGATTTGACGACACTCCCTATAGGAGTGATGTCGATGTGAACTTGGCGTCATCCAATCACATCGCTTCTATCACAAATCTGAAAGTGCAACGAAACTCTGCTGAGGCTTCTGGGACTATTGCTTTTTCACGACGCATTAGATTAACCCGGAGATGACTTTTGAACGTGACCTCTTACGGAGCGTTGTCAGATCTCTAACATCGTAAAGGAATGGAGCGTAAAGAGGCATTCCCTGTAACTAGCATATTTTTCTCTACCATCACATTAAATTAGCTAAATGTACAATACACTATCAATTACCATAATTTGTCAGAAGAAAGTGTGCGCAAATATGTCTCTATAATGTTAAAACTATATTTAAATCACCAATAATAATTTATCGCTTCCATCGATTTACTATTATGTGGTCAAAGGGACACAACTCATGACTATTTTGGCTCGTTACGGAAATGTGTTTTCGTTCTTTCTCGGTAATAAGTGGGAGCTTTTTGTTGAAAATTTGAGGACTTTAACCAATAATGGTTCTCATTTAATGCGTAATATTCCGGAATCGATTTAAACGATCAAAGTTATAGGGAACGCATCATAAAAGTTAGGGTCTGATTTTAATGAGATTGCGACACAAGTCACTAATCAGATAAGACACCAGTTTTGTTGTACGTATGAAATGACAATCAACTACATTGCCCATGTCGAATTATTTGTCGATGTCGCTTTGGCTTAAATATCCGTAATAAGAACCAAAGTGACAAATTTGCAACTGAAAATATCTCTGCATGTCGAATAATACTACGCGACACAACTAGAGCTCTTAAAAGCTAGAAGTCGATTTTTATTGTTTCAACTTGTAATAATTGGACGTAAAGAAAGAATTTCTGCAGTAATTTCACCACAATGATTCTGGATGTAGTTTAATCGCAATTTTAAAAAATACTGTAGTGCACAGACAATCCAAACCACACAGTTACGGCGGCATCACCTAGCCACCCACACAATAGTCAGACATGGAACGAACCACCCACAGACCAACAAAATGGATGCTTCAAGCCAGCCAATATACTATGTACTCACTCCGCAATGAATGAAACACAGCGTGCTTTGAATTATGTGCATAACTAGCCATAAAGGGAGGTAATTATAAATGATAACTACACTGAAGTAAAGTACGGGGAGACTTGTTACAAATATATTGATTAGAAAGATGAAAACTAATCCCTCTGAATTATTTTATTGACTGATGCCACTGGGGGAAATACCATTAAGTAAACACAATATAAATAAATTGGCATTAATTTTGACTTCAGACTAAACCAATGGGCTAATCAATCCCTGTTTTGAAGTTTGTGCTCATTTGTTTATACTCGATGGTAAAAGTTCTAAAAGGTTCATTCAACACTATCATTATATCATTCCTGATTTGCTTCCGGAATTCAAAAGAGAACTCACGATTCAAACTTACCTGTTCACTTCCATGCATGTAAGAGTTTTAAAACTGCGGAAATCAATCGTTTTTTATAAGTTGTATCTGTTTTGCACTGTACTTGGTAAAGCCTTTGTCGACAAAATATCACGGTGGTATAAAGAGAAATATTCCAAAAACATATGATATGACAAAGGCCTGCTCCCATGTTGTTATAATTAACACATGATTAATACGTACCTGTGTTTTATCGTAGAATAATAAGATAAACATATCTGAAGAATATTTCAGTTTTATATTCATAAATCACAGACATACATAATATCTATTACATCAATAACAAGTATAACGCAAACAAATCTTTGGAATATATTTACTGACTTGTGACAGTGACCTTAAACTAACAGTAGGTTCCAGTCAAATGAATCGAACAAAGAACTCAGATATATTTACTCATGTTTATGTTTTGGACCCTAATAATGAAATATTTTTTCATAAGTATTTACATTAAAGTGTATAGAGCTATATCAGACGATATTGTTTAAAAAAGTTTATAAAACTGAGAAACTCTCTCTCTGTTTTATTGAACATGCAGACTGTCCATTTTCATGCGAAAGTGTTCTAGAACACCCAATGAAATTATAAGAAATCTATTTTCGACGATTGATACAAATTACACGAACACATCTAAAGTTTTAATCTACAATTAAGGTAGTCTAGTACTATACTTAAAACAATGCAAGTAATTATTTTCACATTAAATGACTGTTAAAATATAGCTCTATTCACTTTAACCATGACGTTACTCCCAGTGTTCCCTAAGCCCTTACAAGGTGTTCCCCCAAACTATTGTATAATCTCATAACATGACGTCACTTCCGGTGTTCCCCCAAACTATTATATCCTCTAATACACGACGTCACGTATGGTGTTCCCCTCCTTAGTTTCCAGAACTACATGACGTCACTTCCGGTGATTCCAAGTTGAAAGACAACATCTAGTCACTGAGCTCATATACTTGAATAACTATTCGGTGATGCATGAGTGTTGCCAAAAAGAGTTTTTCCTTCCACGTCATGAATGTTGTTTGCGATTATGGAAGTACTGACGGGACTTCTGTTTTTACTTGTGTATTTTAATATATTCTCGTCTCGTGAATAAGCGTAATTGTCATGAGTTAATTTAATGCGTAATAATTTATGAATAAATACGTAATAACCTTTACGGAACCGCACTGAGGCCATTGCGTAAATAATTGGATTTATTGTACTATTAAAGTGACCAAGCAAAGTCCCGGCGACATATAGCTCCTTCGGCCAACGATCTTGAAAATCAAATAAAAGTCCGGACATGTACGGACTCCAGAATGTTACAAATGTGACAAAAGCCACAAATAAAGTTATAGCAAATTGTATCTCATCCTGCAACCGCTTCTTAGACATACTCCCAATTTGTTTCACTTCAATACGACACTTTCTTACGTAAATAACAAGCGATAAATAACACGTGAGAACGATTACCATCGGGACCGCTATGGACATGGTAGCGAGGAATATTGTGTACGAATGATTCGCGGTACGGTCGAAAGTACAACCCATTTCTTTCAGTCCGAACGTATGACCTCCCCATCCTATCCAATTCGGAAGGTCCATAAGCATAGCCAGGAACCATAGCGACACACAGTAGGTTATCGTTTTCTTGTGTGTATAGATTCTATGGTATAAAAAATATTTGCAGATCTGTACAAATCTGAAAATAAAAACACAACATGTCACGTGATGATATTTAGAGAGTTATCTCCGTTTGTTACTCTCTAAATGGAGTAGGTTCTTCCATTTATTAAACACGCTAATTTATTGATTGTGTATGTGGGAATTGTTCACTAAATAATAAGAAAGGTACATTTAATGAGTTAGCAATTATGTCAAGTCCTTGAATAGCCGAATGTTTTGCATTGATAAGAGATATCATATTCATAAAATAGCATAAAATTATGTAATTACAATATAGCAGGAACAAAGCGAGCTTTTTGTTCATATCTGGCACCTTTTCGTTAAAGTGTTATGAAAGTGGTCATAGTGTATACCCTATGTTAATAGAAATTGCACTGTTCGTATTTGATCAGAAATATTGCTTTTTTCGAAATGGCCGCAAACTCGAGGTAAATCACTTAGGCGAGGAACTTGAATTGTATTAACCGATCAAGAGTTACTGATCGTAGACGGAAAAACTAAACTCCTGACATTGTAGATGTAACTTTATGAAATAACGTCTGATATAATTAACCACGTGTTAAGGCCTTATGAATACGTCGCTTTGAATTGTCAATCCTTACGAACTTCGGTGACATCAAGCTTTTATCATAATAAATGAATAAATCTATAAAAAAATATTCACTTACACATTAATAGGATAATGTTCCTGCATTATAAAATTTACTAAATTTATGCAAATTTATGCACATTACATTGCAATATTTCTAGCGAATGTCATAGAGCATAAATATCGCCTGTGGTGACTGCATGTGCATGTGTGTTTGCTATAATAGCTGGTTGACATTTTGGTAACACGCCTTCATAATTATGAAAGAGATTAATCGGTAATAAGATATAATGTATATACACAAAGAAATTTTGTAACCAAGTTTAATTCAACTATGTTGTAAATAATAAATTTGTTTGATTTCATCATGCAAAGTAAAACAACATTCAATAACCATGGCACTATATACAAAACAAGAAACAACAATTGCGCATGCAATGTATAAAAAAATAAAATACAAATAACATTTTGTAAAACGATGGCACATTATATGCACAGAAGAACGCACACACCAGTCATGCACATGGGTAAAAGTACGAAAACATTAAAAATCCTGAATTTCTGATCAAGTGTCGCGATACATTCATGAGAATTATAGAATACAGCTGATTTTTGGACAGCTCCTTATAATACATGTTTTCACATTTGTTTAAAAATATTTAACTTTACATAACTTGACATAACTTTTACCCATTCATGCAAAATACTTGATCAAAACGATCGAACACAAACATAATAAGGCATGCAAATTTCATTCTGGCACATGCTCTCCGTGCGGTTGTCTATGCGTATTAATTTTAAGTATACTATTAAACGCTTACTAGATCATGAAATCAATATGCATGATGCATGTCAGTGTTACGTTAAGTGAACATACTTTTGTCTTGGAGTTCAGCCATTTTCGTTTAAGCATGCAGCACAAATATCACATATGTTCCGAATGGAAAATGTCCACATCTTTGATGCTAGCACAAATACTTGCTTCTGAAACGGTTGTGTTTATTATCGAGTTAACTGAAGAGCTCAGATCTGTGGTAGAAGTTGTTTTCCTGCTATTACCAGAGCTTGCGCCACTGATGGTCGATCTTACGCCACTTTGACGTCTTTCTTTCAAATACGCTTCCCTAGGCACAAAACGACATGTCACTCGTCTCAGAAACACTCTATAACCATGCCGGAAATTGGCATTTAATGTTGCATAGATCAAAGGATTCAAGAAACTGTTCGCATGCCCGATCATTGTACCGAGTACATACACAATTTTCGGCCATTTGTCATAGCGGTCAAATATCACAGCGATCATGTACAAGGACCAACACGTCACAAACACCATAAACGACACAAATAAAGTCAAAGCAAACTGTCGTTCGTCACGCTTGCGCTGTTTAGACAACGTCCCTAAATATTGCTTATATTTTTCTCTAGCCACGTGTATATATCGATAGATTATCAAATATGACGTCATTACAATCGTCATTGGCGTCACCATGCAAAGCATTGCCATTATTACTGCATAAGGATAGTTTGCTGAACGGTCGAAGGTGCAGCCCATCTCTTTCAGTGCGAACGTGTGGCCACCAGGGCCAACCCAATTTGGAATGTCGAAGCACATTGATAATATCCATAGGCTTACACAATAACCAACTGTCTTTTTCAGAGTAAATATGTTCTCGTATGAAAAGTAGCAGCAAATTTGAATGGCTCTGAAAATAATATATGAACTATTTAATCATAGGTGAATGATTGGGATGCAAAACGTGACCGATGCATTCTGATTGCGACCAAATTTGGAGACAAGACAAAAATTGAATGGAATACAGAGGGGGTGTTACAAAACAAATATATGTACATAAACAATGGTATGCTCAGTCAGGATAATAAAAGAGTTACGTAAAAGTTTAATTCACAATTACTTCTTGATAAAACCATTAATTTCATAAAACCTTCCCCACAGATATAATTTTAATACTAAAGTAAAATATTGAAATACCGTATACGATATACCTGTCCAGGTAATATACATGTAACTCTCATTTAATCCTTACTGAACAGTACTGGTAATAACAACAACAACACCAGCGACAACAACAAAAACAAGAACTGGTTACAGCACCTTTTTGGTATGCGTTGTTTTCTGGGCTTAGTTGTGTAAGTTGCGAGGTATCTTTCATGTATAATTATAGATGTTTAAAACGTGCTATGCATGGCTATAACTATTAATACCGTTTAATAAGAAAATTCCTTTTTTTCAGAAGGTATGATTCATATTGAAATCCACGTTTCTTTTATTGACAGATCAATATGGAACACAGTGTGTAAGAAAGACAGCACTGAGCATGCATGCAGGAGACATTTCAATAAATAGTTTAAAAATTGAAAATGTGCCGTCTTCCTATTTACTTTCTGACTTGACGAATCGTTTGCTCAAATGTAAACATTTACTTAAAACTGTGTACACTTATGTTTTGCATTGTGCAAATAAAGTGTAAGAAGTAATTACTTGTACAACGACTGTGATCGATGCGCTTAATCATATAATTAATATTTACTTTTTTCACAAGTTTTGTGTGATATCTAAGGTCCTATAATGTTTCTTTTTGATCTATGACCCTATGTAAATACATGATTTCTCATTAAATTCGTGATAAAAAGTATTATTCCTAATCAAGACAGAAAAGTGTATGCCACGTGAAAAGAGCTGGTAAATAGATCCTCACATTATCCCGCCTGCCACTGACCAAACAAGGTCAGAAAAATACGACGTATTGTTGTTGTTTGTTGTGTAATTGTTGTTGTTATCGTTGTGGCAAAATTAATGTCACCATGCTTAAAAACCAAACAGGAAACACAGGGGTATGTTTACAAATAGTAGTAATAGTATGAATACATCAGTATACGTTCCACAATATAAAACGGTTGATATTGAAGATGCTCTACTATAGTGCTACATGTAATGATATAAATCAGACAAACGAACTAAACCATGCTTTAAATCACAACAAAGAGATATACGTATGTATATATCATTTTAAGCTAATAATAGACATGCATTTACGACATTTAAAATAAATTTACCAAACATAACGATCATTCAGAAAATCGGCGGAATTTGCCGAAAACATTCGAACTCCAAGCTTGGTTAACGTACCTGTTTACTGCCACGGCAGCGATGGATAACATTGAGACAATACAGCTTACAGTACAAATACTTCCCAGTATGTTACATAATACAACTCTGTCCACAAAATACCGAGGGCCATGAGTTACACCTGAAATATTACATCACAATGTTACAATAAAGTAATGTGAAAGCGAGTATGTTACTATAAATAGTAACAATGTCATAATCGGCTTATGTTACTATAAATATAGTAACACAATCGGTCTGTGTTGGCATAAATAGTAACGCAATCGGCCGATGATGCCATAAATAATAACACAATCGGCCATGTTGCTATAAATAGTAACATAATTGACTTCGTCTATACATAGTAACATAATCGGAACTAAGCCTCAGACGGTTACCATGCTCATTGTGGGTCTATTTTAATCTCTTGATGCATAAACATGTTGTGCTGTGTACTGCTTTCACTCTATGCTGTACAAACACAATGGTTATTGGTAACATTCATTTAATCATGTAATCTCAAAGTAAAAAAAGAACCAAACTAAAAGCTGTAATGTTACCAGAAGTAGTCATTATCAAGCCTAGGTATACAAACACGCAAACATAATATAGCTAATTCGCGACAACCCTGGAAAATCAATCGCTAAAACACGTTTACTTTGTCCACAAAATATCTAAATCCATGTGTGACGACTAGAGTACTACATGCTTATGTTACTATGTGCAATAAACCGTAAAGATAGTGACAGAACCAGTTAAGCAAATGAATATAGTAAACTCATCGGTTAATTTAAAATATACACTGTTACTATTAATAGTAAAAAATCGGCGATAAAGCACATGCCTAAGAAATTGTATCACAAACAAAAGATTTTACTGCCCCAAGTTTTCATCAATTCAATATAGTGTATTATTGACAGGTTTGCAACGTTTGGGGTTGGATTCCATTTTCAATATGAAAACAATGTGAAAATGGCTTCCAACCAGGAACGGCTCATCGTCGAAAGTACCTGATATTATGACTTAAACACGACTAAAGATATATATTTTTATTGTTTTATTGTTTAATTAGTCCAGACCACAACCATTTTATGCCTGTTTATGCGTTAAATGGTATATTTGTGTAGGTGCGGACAGATACGTTTCAAACATGTTCTATTATCTAATGAATGAGTGGAAATTTGGGGTTGTTAAACTCCGTTTTTTGTGATATTATCTAAGGCCAGTGGATAAAATAATCCACATACTTACCAACCATATTCATCGGACTCACAATACCAGTTATACACAAATCAGCGATCGCTAAATTTATCACAAACATGCTTCCTTTGTTCCGAAGTAGGGGCTTGTAGGTAACAACGGCCCCTATTACCTGAAAAAATATAAGTTAATGTAACAAAATAATAAATGATAAAACAATATGGAATGAAACCAAATTATGTTACTATAAATAGAAAAAAATCGGGATATTTTTCTATATATAGTAACATAATCGGACAAGTGAAACGCTGTGTAGCCGATGCTTACGTACACTCTCCATGCTGACCGGATTATCTTGGCCAGGCTCAATTTAGAGAGTCTGTTTGTATATAGTCCAATTCTAAATGATATCAACACTTCCCGCAACTCATAACTCTAGTCTAATGCCCGGGGAAATGGATAAGTTTATAGTATAGTTAATCTGAACATAAATATTATTTCCTCACCTGTCTTGATAACAGAGGTATTCAACTACATGTAGTAATGTTTTTATTCAACGCACCCTTATGTATTAGGCGCAACACTTAGGTTTGAATGGTGTTATGTTATTATGATATTATATAAATTGAGAAACAGGTGCGATGTTCTTTCTTGTAGGAACATGTTCGTAGAAAAATAAGAATAATATTTAGTATATTTTTGCTGATAATTCATGTATGGAGTACACAGTTGGATGCTAAACGTTTGTTATTGGAATGTGCTTGATCCTAACCATTATTTATGAGTTTACATCAAATTTTACATATTACAAGGTTCGTGAGTTGAATATACATTTTGTTTTAATTTTCACGAACACACTGTACAATATGATATCGGTCCATGTGGGCGGATTAGTGTGTGTATTTCACCGCGTGTGTATTCGTGACATGTCCCGCTGATGAAAACATGCAACCGGGGTAATATTCATGCCAAATTCTTCTTACTATGCCCACAATGTAGCGAACAAAATAACTACTCGAGTTTTACCATACACATTGTTATAACCCTATTACATCATATACTAAATATTTCCTAAAACCATCAACAGATCTCAATGTAAAGTAAAACAATATATAACATACAATAGAAATTTGTTTCTCAAAGACCGGCGTGACAAGGAACGAATTGGGCTTCGGAAGATGAGTGATTAATATTAGGTGTTAACATTGGTGTCATATCCGACCGAACATAAAATTAACACAATTATCAAATGCACCAGCACACAAAATAAATTGAAAACTATCTTCAACGAGTCACGTTTTAACATGCAGTAGTGCTTCGGTAGTAAAAGGCTCAAATATAATAAAATAAATCCGACATAGATGACAAAAAAGGTATGAGTAAATCCGCCAGGGGAGGTAGCACTTAACCCAACAAGCCGAGCACAGAAATCAGACCACGACACAACTACCCTGAGCAATGCCCACACAAACCCATGCTAAAACGGCGACCAAATGAGGCACAACAACCCCCGGGCGTGACCTAGTTTAAAATATTTTGATGACATCATTTATCTGAAAGAGCCGAGCATAGAAACCTGAACTAAGACAGACAACAATACCCAACATAAATCGGATTGAGGGAAATTAATTAAAACCACAGGCAGTCCAAGCATCGGCTGTAAAAAGACTAAAAGCCTATGCCTAAGATGCAGCTACCAGAAGGCCCTAAAGATTTGTGGAATCACTGTAAGTGTTAAAATCCTGCAACTGTGCAAATAGTTTCTATGTAACACGAGTATTCAAGATTCCAAGTGTCATAGCTTGTCTTATCAACGAGGACATTCCACATCGGCATCAAACTGAACAAATATACGTTGAAAATACAATATAATTAGTACTGCAAGGCGAAAAATCCCAAAGTCATTCGCGGGAATGATCATTTTTTTATTTTTACCATCAAGGTCCGGTTTCATTTTTATATTCCGTCTAACAAAAACAGCGTTTGTAACACAAACCCTGTTAAAAGTACTGATCATTAAATAGAATTAACTTATATTATAATGTTAATTGACGCTACGCAAACAGCTGCAAGAGATCAGATACTGGAAACTTCGGCGATCAAATAAAACAAATACCTTTGTTTTCTTTCTCGCAATGGAATATAGCAATCGTTCGGGTTGAATACCATGAAAGTGTAGCACAGTTTTTAGCATAAGTTCACTGCAAAATGAGAATTACGCTTGTAGTTGATATCTTATTTCCTTGTTTTGTTACATGTTGCATTGGGTCACGGTCACAGGACGGCGTCAATGAGCAAATACAATTATAACGAATACCTGTTTTATCACCTTGACAAGCTCAAGGTACAGTTGGTGTTCTACATATAAGGGTGGGTTCAGGATTTGTTGGACAAGTGTCAATATAGTGTGAGACTGGTACGGGCCCGGATAGAGTTGCCTTTGTAGTGATCATTGATTGTTGGTCTATGTTTATTGTCAGGAAAATGTGCCTGGCTAAGCTTTCTTATTTGTATTCAGAACATAAAGGGTAGTTGCGTGACTTCCCTGTCCGATTTCCTCATATAATTTTGTTTGTATATTGTCACGATAATTTGACTGGAATATATCCCTTGTTTGGTTCTTAATGTATAAATTAAGGATAAAAGCTGTCGTTCCAGGACATATCAGGATAGCGTGACCACTTAGTCTTTAATTGATTGACATAACTATATTGTCGCGTAATGGAGCATTCTCATTAAACCGTCAGAACTGGAAAAAATAATACTAGTAAACTAAGTTGACATATTAAATGTCTAGAATCGAGAAAGACGGAAATTCAAATAATTAAATCGAGAAAACATTTTATGACACCAATTGACGTCATTCGAAATAACAAGACACACATCAGTTAATAAATGACATGAAACTAGTACTTCAATACCAGAATGTTATATAAGTGCTTCTTCAAAATGTCAATTAAGAGGTTTTGTCAAGCCGCTCTGTCTCTCAATCTTATTATTTATGAGTTTAGACGTATTTGTAGACGGTGATTAGGAACCTTTAGATAAACTCTAGTCTCAATTATAGGACATAAATGAGACATACATCATAAACACTTCATTCACGATTTGATTGATTTAGAAGGTTTTCAATCTCATCGAGACCAAACGAGACTTCTTCGTGATAATACGAGACTGTGAAAAGATTGGCTCGTAATGTCACGTGATTAGAGAGGCTCGACATCATTGACCAATCAGAAATGTGGTCAAGTTCAATGGCCTTACGATTACTAATTAAGTAAATAAGTAATCTCCTGTTTTGGTTTTGATTTTTGAACAGGGAGCTTTAGCTTCCTGGTCAGTGTAAGCGTTAAAATATACTGGATAAGATTGCGAGCTAAAAATAGGTCCAATTTTAGCCGAGACCGTGTTTATACTGTTGCATGATGACTTAGCACTTTATTGCAGGAAGCTTGGTAAATATATCGCGACAGCGATTGTATTATGTTACGTAAGCTAGGTTACCATCCGGTCAGTGATAAACGCTCAACGTGTAGTATAGGCAGTAGAGGTAATAATGTATTAACTAGATGCTGGCACATACTTATAGCGTTGTGGTGGCATATGCCCGCATGTGCTTTGTGACTGGAAAAATATTTTTTTGATTTCAGGAACAATCCCTGTTCTTCCTGCAGTGCCATCGGCGCTTTGATTTAGGCTGGTCTACTGATCCTGATATTGGCTGAGAACATTGAAGGTGTATAGTCCAGTTAGGATATTTTGACAGTGGCGTCATCGTTTATGTACACCCAAAAGATTAAAACAGTATCTAACCTAACTGGACTGTAATTATAGCACACGTATTATGTAACAAACCATTTAAACCGATAAATGCCAAACTTACAGATGAACAATCAAGGAAAATCATACTTAGAAGGATTTAAACATATATTTAAGTTACTAATCAGTTTTGCCATAAAATGCCTGAAATGTACAAATTTTTAACAGACATAGGGAGGGATTCGTACTCCAATACGTTCGTACCAGTAGACGGGCTTATCGACAACAACACTTATATATCAGTCATATTGGAAAATGTAAAAGTGTAATGCTAAAATGACAGGATTCAAAAACTGGATGATAAAACCTCTTCACCATCATTAAACATCAATGAAACAATTCATTATCCTTGCGGCATTCGCTGTCAACATCAATTACTGAACAATGGTACTATATGGGACTGTCATTAATTTAATTACTTCCGCAAGATTAATCCATCGACCAGAAATGTAATTGTGCACCGTTAATATTGTGCGGGGTATCCGGTGTGTGGTGTTATTTCCTGTAATGGTAGCAGCGTGTCTGTAATAATAAACTGCAATGACACACAGCTGTGTCGTCAAAATTAGTGAAATTATGAAATTCCTGCGAACACCATATTACTGGCATATTGGATTTCGCCAGTTACAGCAATGCAGTTACAATGAATTAGAGTTATGAAAGCCCGTGTTAAAGACCACTTGCAAAGTACTTTACTATTCGTTTTTGTTGCCCTTAGTGAAAGCGTTTTCAAACGTTTTTATTTTCGATAATGACCTGAATAATTCGTCATGAATAAGTAAAAGTGTACATCCGTTTTTACTAGTACCACCGGCTTATTGAATTTTGACATTTAGGACTTAAAGAGGCATTCCCTATAAGTTTGATCGTTTAAATCGATTCAGGAATATTCTACATTAAATAAGAATCATCTTCAACAAAAATCTCCAACTTATTACCGAAAAAAAAAAGAAAATATATTTTCGTAACGAGCCAAAATAGTCACAAGTTGTTTCCCTTTGACCACATATTAATATATAATTATTAATGGTGATTTAAATTTATTTTTGACATTATAGAGACATATTTGCGCATACTTTCTTCTGACAAATTATGATAATTGATAGTGCTTTGTACATTAAGCTCATTTAATGTGATAGTAGAGAAAAATATGCTAGCAATAGGGAATGTCTCTTTAAAGAACTAGAAATCAAGTCAGATTTGCGCAAATTCCACCTGTTTATTTGCTGTTCCTTTAATCGATCTCTTGCAGACAGGTTTCTCTGTATAGTTGGAAACACTACCCACTCGTAGAAACGGATTGAGCTGTATTAACAAAATAAATTTGCTGACTTTGCAAGATTTTTTTAATTTATAGCGTCTATAAACTTAAGTTTCTCCTTATTACGGGTAACTATATTTCCACTAATTGGAAATTTGAGTGGCATAAAACAAGGCTAAGTCAATAAGGAAACTCTGTTACCGTTATTCCAAATTTATTATGCCTCTATTTACTGACATTATAGAGACATATTAATTTTATTTTGCGCTGTGCACATTTTCTTTTGACAAATTATGATAAATATTATAATTGATAGCGTTTTGCACATTTAGCTCATTTAATGTGATAGTAGAGAAAATTGTGCTAGTTATAGGGAATGCCTCTTTAAAGAACGTAGCATTAAACGGCATTTTATATCAATTATCTTATTGTGACATTGTTGAAACGGGTGATTATAAACAGAAACTCATAAATTATTTATCGCCCCTCGGTAAATGCTTTTCATCTAAATATTATACGCAGAATCTATACAGTGGGGAAATGATTTTCTCGTGCGTTCGCAGGTAAACGTTGTTATTACATCAATTATTTGAATTCAAAGCGATTTCACGTGGGACATGCTTTTGATTAACTACATACAAAGGCAAGAAGAAAAATGAATTTACCATAAAGCGGGTACTTTTCGCATGATACGCATTCCGCTTATTTATAAACGTGAATGCATCTTAGTAAGTCTAGTGGGGAGCGGTGGCCTAGGGGTAGGGCGCTCGCTTCGGGATCGAGAGATCCTGGGTTCGACCACCCTCTGGACCACTGGTTTATTTCTCTGAACAAGACCCACATGCTCCACTCCTCCATGGTGTAAAATGGTACCTGTGAGGACAGTGTCTATTCCTGGGCGCTGCAGATCGATGTTGACTGCCACTCCCACCGGAGAGAAATAGTCCCCCAGAGAGAAACGAGTGGTAGCCCAATAATCAGGTGAAGTTAAAATGTCAAAGGGTGCTTTAGCGGCTTAAAGAGACATTCCCTATAACTAGCATATTTTTCTCTACTATCACATTAAATGAACTAAATGTACAAAGCACTATCAATTATCATAATTTTTCACAAGAAAGTGTGCGCAAATATGTCTCTTTAATGTCAAAAATATATTTAGATCACCAATAATAATTTATCGCTTCCAGCGATTTGTTATTATATGGTCAAAGGGAAACAACTCTGCTCGTAACGGAAATATGGTTTCATTCTTTTCTCGGTAGTTAGTGGAAGCTTTGTATTGAAAATTTGAGGAGTTTAAGCAATAATGATTCTCATTTAATGTATAATATTCCTGAATCGATTTAAACGAGCCATAGAAAATTGGTAACTTTAACTTTTTTGTCTAATTCTCCCGGACAGTATTCGAGTTTAGAGAAGCGAGAAAATTGGAAGACGCTCGGTATGCTTATCAAGATACATTCAAACTATTCGCAGTGCTCATATAATCCTGAAACAATGTATTTTACAACTTATTTTTGACAATATAGTATTTCTTATCTTTGTACTGTAAAACATATTTTTTCGCGGTGAGTAACATTTTCAGTCCTTTACAAGACTTCGAAATATACTCCCACACGAAAAAATGACCCCAAAAATAAATTTAACAAAGAAGAACGACACTCGGATTTATGACGTCATCAGTGACGTGGCAACAACTCAACTTAATTTGGTATTTTTGGTTTGTTTTACAAAAAGGAGTGCAACATTTATCTGGTTGTGTAATTTATCATGTATTTATTGGCTGTACAAATCGTGTATACTAAGTTGAACATGATCCCGAGTTTTGCATTCATGAAGTCGCATTGTACACACAGGTGGCAGTATCAGTGTTTGGAAAAGAAAAAGAACAAATCCGTCACTGAGCTAATACATTACATGGACCGTATATATATATATCGATTGTCTATCTAACTCCCTGTACACTATCTTGATAATGTTAGTATATTAGTTCAGTACGGACATTTTTATACATTTTTTATTACTTTATTTAATCGTTTGCGGACCAAACACTGATACTGCCACCTGTGATTGTACATTGTCCTCTTGTATTAATGCTACGGTCACAATGCTCGTACGATGTCCGTAGGGATTAACAAACTCGTAGGAGTCTGAAATATTTTAATCCTAATGGTGTTTGTAGGTTCTTAGCTTCTGGTCAGAGCTCGTACGGATCTCGTACGAGTTGTACAGACTGTATAGTTTTCACCAGATCACCGAGTCCTCTACGAGTTGTGTAAGTCCGTACGATGTTCGTACGAGTCTCGATATCCGTACCTGCTCCTTGCGGGCTCCGAACGGACGTCGTGCAAGTTCAGAAAAATCAACTCGCACGGAGCTCGTACGGAGCTCGTACGGAGCTCGTAGGGCAAATGTGACTAGGGTATTAACCGTTTATTACAAAAAAAACCTGTGCCTACTTCCACGATATAACCGGTGCGTTCGTGATCGTACCTCGAGATTAAACAATCACAGGTACTAGATAAATATAGGTTTCTATTTATCTTCAAGTTGGGGTTTAAATAACAATGAAGCATACAATCTGCGTACATATTGAGTGTCTTTTGTTAAAAACCTTTTGATTGTCTTACATAATTAAAGAAGTTATATCAAAGTATGCATCTTCACCCGACCAATACTACAATAAAATAATTTGGTTATACTGTTTGATGAGTCATACAGTTAAAGAGGCATTACCTATAACTAGCATATTTTTCACTACTATCACATTAAATGAGCTAAATGTACAAAGCACTATCAATTATCATAATTTGTCAGGAGAAAGTGCACGCAAATATGTCTCTATAATGTCAAAAATGTATTTAAATCAGCATTAATAAGTTATCGCTTCCAGCGATGTAATATTATGCAGCCAAAGGGAAACAACTCGTGACTATTTTGGCTCGTTACGGAAATATGTTTCATTTTTTTCTCGGTAAGTAGTGGGAGCTATTTGTTGAAAATTTGTGGAGTTTAAGCAATAATAATTCTCATTTAATGTATAAAATTCTTCAATCCATTTAAACGATCAATGTTAAAGGGAATGCCTCTTTAACAATTCATCAAGTACAATAACTATACGTCACTCAGGTAAAACTACAGAAGGTTAAAAACCATGCTCATGTTATGAAATCAAAGAATGTTTGGGCATTTTTATAAAATGAGTAAGAATACCACAGTGTATAAAACGAACCCATTTACGGTTATCGCAATGTGCCATACATAAAGAACTGCTGGTCCCCCAAATTAGTAAGGCAGTTACCGGACTTCACGGATAATTATGTTCGCAATAAGTCATACACGTTACATTGTACATATATCCTCTCAATAAGCCATACAGTGACGGGAATTCTCAGATGATTTTGTTAGCAACACTTGTACATTATTCTCTCAATAAGTCATACAGTGATTATGTTTACGTTTTGAATACACCTAGTTATAAAACTGATTTTCTGTTTCTAAATATAGATCGTCCATTTATCTTATTGATAAATAAAGATAATAAAAGACCACGTGTGTTTATTCAATAAACTTTAAATGTGTAAATACATGTAAATACCACTTCCTCTTTTTATTATTGATAATTACAAACCGAACGTATAAATGCAAATACTCTATCCCGAGAAATAAACAAAGCTTTCAATAAAATATTGAACTAGCTAGGCTAAATAATGAAGACGCGGGTATTATTGATTTTATACTTTCTTTTTTATATTTGATTGTGGAATAAGAGCGTTAAAGTCCTGCAATTTATACATTCCTGATGGTATCCATCGATAAAAGCGTACGAGAGATCAGTTGTGTGATATGACAGTTTCATAATGTTTATCCTCGTCCATTTGTTCTAAGACATGGTTCCTTATGTTTTTACTACAGGTCCATGTTTTGTCAAGTAAAGTTTAGAATAACTTTGTATCAAATGTTCACTTGCATCATTTTTTACTTACTAGTTATAATTCAAGTATACTACTGAATAGAGTTCCACTCAATTACCCACATTTACAGGTACATCTAAACCAAAGACTAAAACGATTTATAAGAAACGGGTGGTTCCAATAAAGTACGACGGGTTCTTAGCGAACAATTTAACCACTTCAGTAGCGCAGTGGTTTTTATGTTCCGTAGATCAACTACTAACCCTAAGATTACCAAAATATGTAAGGATTTGTTCCTACTGTTTCATGTGAACTTTTCGATACGTTCGGAATGTAGGAAATCTATAGATAACATAACCTTGCTAATAATATAATAGAACAGCCATGCACTTTGTAAGAACTGCGATCAATGGAGTCTCGTGATTATGGGTTCGAACACAGTCTGTGACGTACAAAACGGGTTAAAAGTTACATCCTTTTTGTTAGACGTTTCAGCAAAATGATTGAAGTAACTGTTCATAATTCACAAACTTTCTAGAGGTTATTCTTGCTGACGGAAAATGTTTCAGTAAAAAAATTGCTAGAAAAGAAATTTTAAAATAATTATCTACTAGTACATAATATTTTCGCGGTTGACTGAGATAGTCGTAGTACAATGTCATGGTCAGCTCTGTTTTTTATCCCCGAATGACCAATGACCTCCAGTTTCGAGGGATACCATGTATAGTAAAGGTTTATTTTCAAACATTGTCCATAAAGGATCCGTCGTGAGTTGTCTTTGAAGATCAACATTTCTTAAACGAGTCTAGAACACACAAGTTATTTAGCGAGCCTGTTGGCCAGCTTAATAATTTGTTTTCGGGACGAGTTAAAGAAATGTTGATATCAAAGCAGGGTTGGGAAAATGCCGGCATTTATGAGTAAAGTCCACGCCACTGGCATTTACTGGCATTTTCCAAAATTATACTTTTTTTAAGTTAAAACAGTCTTCAATCATGATTTGACATACTTATAAATATTCAATAAACTTAAGTTTATTATAAGTTTATTTACATGTATGTATATCATGCAACATATCCAGGGTTGGCACATAAAACCCGCCCTTTAAAGGGTAGGGTTTTATCCTTAAATTTGGATTTTAAGCACGTGTTTCCATATTTTGAGGGTTCAATAAAATTATTTCTGAAAAATCACATGTAAGTCTATAATAACCCTATTATTGGGTTAACTGATCTTGAAAGTAGCACATGTAGGTTAACATTTAGACCATTTTAAAGTAGATAATTGCCTTTGAAATTCTTGCTAAGTGTGATATACAGTGTTAAACATTGTCTGACACCTTCGAAGGTGCAATTCAAGCCACTCCTTCATTTAATTTTATGAAATTATTAATGAAAAAATTTAAACCCCAAAATTATTTTTATTAAACCCTTTAAACCCCCTTATTGCCGTTTAAAAACCCTTAAAACCCATTTGGGTAGGGCTTTAAACAAGATAGTGGGTTTTCAGTATCTTCGTGATTTATTCCAGTGTCACTCTCAGCAAAATAAATAAGATATTTTTTTTATTTGGTGTGTTTTTAACATTATTTTATTCATAAATGCCAGTATTTGCCACTTTTGCAAATTTGGGGGTATTTGCCATGCCGGCATTTACCGGCATTTACCACTGGAATTTAACGGCCGGACAATACTTGTCCCAGACAACGAATGACGGATTATTTTTCATCATATTGGATATTACCACTGTACCGATTCAGAAATAACGCATTTAAGCCGGTGATGTTATGTATTCGCGGATTTGTTAACACACACGTGTTGGAGAACATTGTTCCGTCATTTGTTATCACATGGAATATCACGATATTTATGTGATTAAACACTATGCCATGGCTAACTCTTCAAGTATTGACTAAACTCCTCGCATTGTTTATTCTCTGTAACTATATTCAGTAGACTGGAACCACCTAATGGTGCTTTGTTCCATTGATTAGTACTACGATAATTACTACAAGTTTCATGTTTTAATAAAATAGACGTATTCTCTTTTATTCTGATGATCTACGCCCCTTGGATCAACATTTTTAATTAATTCATGTTTATAGTTAACGACAAGTTTACAACAATGGTAGAGCTATTTGACAAAGCCTCTGGGATCATGGCCTTTGTGCTTTTGATGAGTTTTGATGTTTTTGTATAGAACCAATGGATATTATTAATTAAAGTCAGTAAACCATTGGGCGGTACAATAATTGTAATTACTACGCACAGTGGCCCCAAACAATAGTCATTCCCAGCTACGTAGAACAAGTAATTTGATGTTATCAAATATCCAAAGGGAATCTTGATTCTTGGACCGTAACACTTGTGTTGTTCAATACATGTATTGCACTTCATTTTCCGATTTGACTAAAGGGGTCGAAATGATTTTCAAAACACCGGACTAATAGACGTTTAGGAAGTACCTATCGGAGATATTACTCACTAGCTGATTATTTATAAGGTCCCTCATGGTAACAGAATCAAAATGTCACTTGTACAGTCTCTTTTTATCGCCTAATGGTTCGTTTATGTGTACCCAAAATATTAAAACCATAGCTTAAACAGGTAGAGTTTAGTTTGGTATTGAACTTTAGGCAGTATGAGTGGATTGTTCCACTGCGTCACTGGATTTTTATCCTAAGTGGACTGTAGCTATATAACGTCCCTCAGGGCAATTATAATCAAAATATCGCTTGTACAGTCCCGTTTTATCGTGGAATGGTTCCAACTTGTTCAAAGAAAATTAAAACAAGAATCGGATGGCTATCCGAAACATGCAACATTTTTCAATCATTTGGGAGAAAAACTGTTTCTGATGTTTGTTAAAAAAAACTATTCGACCGATGAGTATGTTTACAATTAAAAGCTATGGACCTTTGTCAAGTAAACATATACGTACATAATTATATTAATTTTATAATTGTTTTAACAAAATTAATGCATACTTATCTTACATCTAAATTGTGTATAATTATTAACATCGTGTACAATTAATGTCAATTAGGATCTTGAGTTAATATTTTAATCTCAATAATATCTTCAATAGCAACTTGCATTAATGTACTCTAATTTGAATGACTCAGATTTTATATGAATCACACAGTATAAGAGTTACTTCCCATTATGCACCAGTCATTTGCATCCACGGCCCTCCAACACCCCAGGATGTGCGGCGGATAACCAGGGAAACCGCACTCTCCGCACCAATATCCCCGGGAACAATGTTTAGTTGTCAGTGGCAGACTTAATATCTGAGATTTTACCATCAGCTGTACCCCATAGGACCGTTAAAGGGCAGAGGTTCTGACAACCCAAAAGTGAAAATGCCCGCACATGCCCAGGTGTGGGGACCGTGGCTGCAACTGACTGGTGCATTTGAATATTCTGCAATAATGGCCTGTTCAATTGGAGCACTCTGCTTTGAGAAGTTATATCTGACCAAAACATATTTTGCTTAAATGTGCGTATTTCCGGACAGTCAACTGCTAATCCGACAATAACGCATTTTTGTCTTGACAGAGATAACTCGTCACGAATGACGTCACAAATGACATAAGATACATAAAACACGTGACTTTTACTTACCATTATATTCCCAACATTGCCGAATATCACAGACACACATGTAAACACCAGGAATGCTATCGAAAGTTCAGGATGTCGGGACATAAAGTCATAGTCCAAACTCGACTCGTTTACACTGTCCGTCCACCCATCCGTACGTTCCAAAATCTTCTGCCTTAATTCCGCCTCCATATTGGTAGTTAATCCAACTTTTTTCACTTTACACTAGGTCCCGTATTTTGCCATGGTTTTCACTGATAAAGCCATGGTTTTTTTCACTGTGGAATTGTGAATGTTACGAAGTTATATAAATAAACACTACCACAAGGAAATAATCCACGAAACTTTGCAGATTTTTATTCACGCTTCACATAAGTTTCCGTCAAGGTCAATGTCATTTAACACTCTGAAAATATAAAAAATATTTTTTATCAACGAAGTACATTTTTTATAACAACGTACTTAATTAAAATGTAATTAATTGTGGTCAATATGTAGAGCTGTTCCTACATTTGACTATACATGTATACTAGCACAGTTTCACCTCTCCAAAGCAGCCCTCACTTCAGAAAACCCCTTGTTATCAGCATTAGTATTGTCACGCAGAGTGACAACTTACTATAATCAGATAATTAAACTAATTAAACCTCTCGTTATAATATAACAACCACCTCCGTACAACAACCACACGTTGTGTTTCACAAACGATCTTTTTTAAGAGAGGACGTGACACTATCTATTTAACAATGAAATAGAACCATACCTTTAGCCAAAACTACAGGGATTCGCTAGCCGTATCTTTAGACTTGGAGGCTAAATATACGGGACCGTATCTCTAGCCGCTACCTGATAGTAAATTTATTTTTTAGAAGAAAAAAATTTTTTATTATACGTACATCGTAAATTGTAAAAAGTCCTATCTACATTTCCTTCAAACTTTCTAGAATATAATTCCAAGAAGTAGAGACCCGGAACTGATATTCAGATATATCCTTCATTTACAAATGTACCTCCACTTGGGAGAGTCATCATTACAATTATCAACACAACTGAATAGAACAGAGTCAGTGATCTAATCTGTTGATGCACTTCTGTTTAAAATTCGTATAAAATCTTCTACTGGTAAATACGTAGTTGCTAGTGTTTTCAAGAACGAAATTAAATCGAGACTCGGTTAACTGTAAATTTCAATATTAGAACCACCCATATATATTATAGAAACTCAAACATCACTTAAATAAATTGTTTGACACGTCTAATTCATTCTATACAGTTAATAACAGTTATCTCTTTATCAGTAATTATGTGAACAAACAATAGACTTTCGGTCATTTAATCAAAGGTGTGAAAATATACAAAAACAATTCCGTTACTCAAAGTGTGATGAGCAAATGACGCCAAATCGGATCAATATAAACTCATGTACGAATAATTTCGTTTTTTCGCAAATTTTTGAATGGTGACAAAGAATAAAAAAAGTTAAAGTTTTGGTCCACATGTTAATTTTCAACAACGTTTCAACGACTTGTGCTTTTTACAATTAATCATGATTTAAAAAAATATATTCAACAAATACAGTCCAGTTAGAATAAAATCCAGTGACGCAGTGGGACAATCTACTAGTACGGCGTGAAAACAAGTATAAAGGATTATGCGTATAACTGTGCAATACCAAACTATAATATAAACCCTAACTATTTAAGCAATGGTTTTAATCTTTTAGGTACACATAAATGAGGACCTCACTGTCACCATATCCTAACTGGACTATACTTACACTTTTAGTTAATTTTACTCTCAAAATTTCATTCGATTCATTCGGCATTTTATACCGGGAGAAAAAGCACATAGAACTTACTTGTTCTAAAAACTCATCAATTTTGAACACTAATTCACACTATTAACATTATGATAACTTAATAATAAACCTTGTTATGTCGCTAATCAAGTAACATATTAAGCATGAACGTAACACACGTTTTTTGATAGAACAAAACATAACAAAAATGATAAATTGATCACTGGGTATATATACAAACCTTAATTTCCCCTGGAATTGCTTAAAGTTATTGACATTCAATTGATTACGTATTATGAATCATTCGATCATCCCAGAACGATGTAGCAATAATTTATTACTGTCCAGGGAATAACAATGTTATGACACATTTCCAAGAAATATATTCACTTTAATATTACTTTAATGATATGTTTTCACTAAAAATCCGTGCCTCCTACATGCATCTAGCTGTTCCTAACACTTTCAAAACATTCTTTTTTGCAACTTATACTTATAAATCATAGATCTTGTTAATCACTAAAATCGATATTCAGGTATCAGAACATATCCGGTTACATTACCTAGATATTATACATTTAGTATCAATAATTCCGAGTAAAACTTTCCAAGAATAAACTGTACTTATAAAACATAGAGATCTTATTAATCATTAAAACCGATGTCAGAACATATCCGGGTACATTACCTATACATTATGCGTTTAGTATCAATAATTCCGAGTAAAACTTTCCAAGAATAAACTATACTTATAAAACATAGAGATCTTATTAATCATTAAAACCGATTTTCAGATATCAGGACATATCCGGGTACATTACCTATACATTATGCATTTAGTATCAATAATTCTGAGTAAAACTTTCCAAGAATAAACTATACTTATAAAACATAGATTTTATTAATCATTAAAACCGATTTTTAGATATCAGAACATATCCGGGTACATTACCTATACATTATACATTTAGTTTCAATAATTCCGAGTAAAATTTCCCAAGAAGAAAAACACATTTTTTTAAAGTTGCGAAAACCACGTAAAATTATATCCCAATAATCGCGTACATCGTTCCGCTGCATGTGGTTTTCTGATTTTTCTGATTTTTTTCTCCTATTGAGAACTCTCTATCATATATTATAGAACCAGTCTGTTTTCTGTTTATTCCAATACATTCTCCCCAATAAAATTTTCTAGGAAATAATAAAATAACAACTAGTCATTCAGGCGGAAAATGATGGTGATAAGTTCGTGCTACAGATAACATAATCTAATATAGACGATATTTAACGATATAATAAGGTTTATAATATTATTTGGATTACCCTGGAAGCACCAATTTGCGGTAAATTAGGTTCTACCAGGGATGAATGTATTAGCAATCAACTTACTAAGCGAACGCACTTGAGTTGAAGGAAACACCATTTGGCGCCCGGTGGTTATAAAAACCTGCTCAGACATAATATTGTTATGAAATAGAACGGGACAAAATGAACTTAAATAATTTCAGTAATTAGTCGCGCAATAAATTTAATTCTATCTGTTTTTGTATACAAAATAATGTTAACAAAACGCTTATCCATCTATGTAGCCGTTCGTGGCTCAGTTCAAGCAATGTATACAATGTTATCATATAAATATATAATTTATTATATTGTGAAAATAAGAAATGACTTCTTACACTCGCTGTACTTACAGTATTTTAATTTAAAATATGCCAAAACTAGTTTCGCCTTATCGGCTCGTCAGTGTGGCTATATACAGGGTGTCTCAAAATACATGTCCGCTTGTTGAAGGGTCATAACTTTGCCAATTGAGTTAGTAAATTGATAATCATAGTATCATATGAAAGCTAAATTTAAAAATTGTGGGGTGAATTATATCATGTGTCAATACTCGAACAGTTGATGACGTCATACACGTTATACTAACGTCATTAGCAACGGACGTTCTAAAATATCCGAAGAGGCAGATAACATAGTTTGTACGGTAACATGGGTAAATTTTATATCATATGTGGGCATGGTTATAGTCAGTCGTACCCTACTATGCACACACTGGTTGAGAAACTGATCAGGGGTCATTAGAAAATGAAATCGGACATATTTAAGGGAGGAACACAATTTAAACACAATTAGCACTGAAAATTTGATATTCACACATTTCTAGGCATATCATATTCATAAAAGATGAACACATCGTGTCGAATGAACATACTGGATTGAATGTATAGCGGTATGTCCAGTTTATCTCCAACAGTCCAAACATAGTCATGTAATGTAACTTGAAAGCATAAAATAGTACTTAATAAAGTATCAATCAACAAAAACTGCCTTGGTAGGAGAATGAATGTGGTTATGCTACTTTTATTGAAATCAGGAAAAAGTAACCAAAACATCCTAAATATTTATTTCTTCTAATAATATTTCTAAGTTAGATATACAGTTCAAGATATGTAACTTCTTCGAAACACAAAATATCGATTTGTGGAGAATATGGAAACATCACATCTGACGCAAAGGTGTGTGAACGTCATTAAAATGGTCAAACGACGTCAAAAACAGGTTTTTACCGAATTGGGGTTAGTTACTCAAAATGCATTCTATAAATTTTGTATGCATTGTTTTGGATAATTGTTTCGTAATTTCTACATTGATTTGAATGCCCTTTGATCATACATATAAATCAGATATGTAAAGCAATACAATACGGCGTGATATGTCCTCAACAAGCGGACATGTATTTTGAGACACCCTGTATAATGTGTTTGTATAATTTATAAGTGTAAGGGCCTGCACGTAAGTTCAGCAAGTAAGCCTGTAAGTTAAGCCGCTTAATTTGGCTGATCATTCTTATAACATAATTAGGGTTATCTACTAATGGATAACCCATGTTATTGGAGGCATGAGGGCTTTTCGTTACTTGTAGGTTCTTTGCGCTATTTGAAAATGATGACGTAGGAGCACGTATGACGATACTTCCATTTGTTCTGTTGCGTTATTATTATTAGTATTATTTTACAAACAATGAACGTAGCACTATGTTTTATAACTTACAAATACCGTGCCTGATTGTACAATGTTTCAAGGTTAAACATGGCCATAATCTGGGCATCGTTTTATCAACGCATTTACGGAAATCTTTAACTTACGGTCAAATTTAAATCCTATAAAATTTACTTTTACCACTACAAAGTGTTAAATTAAATGAACCCCTACAAACAATACCTGTCTCCAATTTGCAGTTGTTAAAAAATATAGAATTTAGATTTGAACGTAAGTGCGTTGATAGAACAGTATTCTGGTATTTATAGAGCACATGTGTAAGAGTAGGAATCGATCATCCATTTTTGTATAGAGCTTTGGGAGCTTGGGGAGCGATGGCCTAGAGGTTGGGCGCGCGCTTCGGGATCGAGAGGTCCAGGATTCGATCCTTCTCTGGACCACTGGTTAATTTCTCTGAGCAATACCAACATGCTCCACTCCAACATGGTGTATAATGGTACCTGTGAGGCCAGTGTCTATTCCTGGGCGCCGCAGATCGATGTTGGCTGCCACACCCACAGGAGAGAAATAGTCTTCACAGGGAGACACGAGTGTATGTTTCCATAGGTAGCCCAATGACCAGAGGAGGTTGAAATGTCAAAGGGTGCTTGAGCGGCCTAACAGCTAAAAAGAGCCCTAGAAAATTGGTAACTTAACTTTTCTTTTGTTATCGATTTGGGATAAAATTTCGGAAGACGACAAAGCCCAATGCAATAGATACTAGAAAGCAAAGTATGATGCTTATTAAAACATTGTCGCAGGTATAGCTTGGCTAATTTGACACGAGCCTGACCTTTGATTAGCATAATTTAACAGTCGATATATTACCTACTGGTTTATAACGACGATTGTATGTTTTCATAATCGGAGAGTATCACGAGGACGCTCGAGATGTAATAGAAACACAAATTTGAAAAACCGATATTGCACGATTTGCTTGCGGAAATTGGTATATTCAAAGCAAGAACCTTGTAATATATTATTGCATAAAGGTCAAGCTCACGTCAAAATAGCCAAGCTATACATGTATGGGAAAGATTCAACAAATGTTTTTAAATTTGCTATGATAGTACGAGACTCACTGGCTTAGAATGAGAAGGTCGTAAGTGCCACCTTATGAAGATAAATGCATATTTGAAATCTACATCATAAGGCGGTTTAGTATGAGACTATTTACTTTAAAATAGGAACTTGTCATGTTGACCAATTCTCGTTCAACCAGTGTGTTTTTCATCCGTAATATAGTCTAGAGACTTGACTATACACTGATTCATGAGAATGTGTTGACCGAACTAAAGTTGAAAAAGCTTGTTTTACCATTAAGTAAATAGTGATTGTCGGGCAGTTTTTCTAGATTTGTTAAACAAGTGATTTTGTAGTTTCGACTTCCTCATTCTAGGTTATTCTATCAGGGATGTGTCAGGTCCCGACATAAAAGTTAAGTTAAGTTACCAATTTTCTAGGGCTCTTTTCAGCTGTTAGGCCGCTCAAGCTCCCTTTGACATTTAAACTTCCCCTGGTCATTGGGCTACATATGGAAACCTACACTCGTGTCTCCCTGGGGAGACTATTTCTCTCCTGTGGGTGTGGCAGTCAGCATCGATCTGCAGCGCCCAGGAATAGACACTGCCCCCACAGGTACCATTTTACACCATGGTTGAGTGGAGCATGAGGGTCTTGCTCAGAGAAATTAACCAGTGGTGCAGAGGGAGATCATGGGTACTTTTGAATGCATGTACGTATAATTTGTTTTATTATGTATACATGTTTTTATTTATCCATGTAATATGTACTTCAATACTGAATAAAATCCATCCATCCATCCATCCATCCACCCAGCCAACATCGATCTGCGGCGCCCAGGAATAGACACTGCCCTCACAGGTACCATTTTACACCATGGTGGAGTGGAGCATGTGGGTCTTGCTCAGAGAAATTAACCAGTGGTCCAGAAGGGGATCGCACCTGGGACCTCTCGATCTCGAAGCGCGGGTCCTACCTCTAGGCCACCGCTCCCCACAAGCAGAACCACAAACATGGGTTAGTCCCTAGGCCACAACATCTCAAAGCACGCGCCCTATACCTCTAGACAACCGCTCCAAATAATATGTATATTTTAGGAAAATGTTAGTATTCGCCAACGAAGAGAATAATAGACTAGTGTTTCTTCTCTCGGCTTTCATAAAGTTAACAACAGTTTTTGCCTTCTTTAAGGAAAACTTTAAATTTTCATAGCTGGGCATTTGTACTTCGAGTACTCTTCGCACTGTATGAATGCAGCGAATTTGATATCATGTTTGCTAATAATTAAGTGTTGACTTTATAATTTCTATAAAGAAATATTACTAGGCTCAGCCTGTTTACGTGTTTTGGTTCATATTCCAAGGTTAACCGGCGAATTTGCGAGTTTAACTTTCCTGTGTAAAATGTATTTTTCTTGTGACACAGGCTTATATAATCACGGAAACTAAAACAAGTATGCGACATACTGTAAAATAATTATTTTCATGGGGGATTTCATTTCTTGAATTTCGTGGTTCGCCTTTAACGACGAATATAAATCCCATCGAACAATAATTTTGACCAATGAATTTATTACATGAAATGCAAAATCCACGAATTAACGTTCCATCGAAATGGTCTTTTTTACTAAAACCTCGAATTTTCGCTCAATTGAAATTAAATGATTTTACCGTAGTGTTGAAATATCTAATAATGACTGGAATAGTGTACAGACAGTGGTAGGACCATTAAGCCCAAAATAATAATTGAAAAATATGAAAGTCGGAACCATACTAAGCCTAAAAGATTCAACACCAACACATAACAACGATAAAGTACAAACACTTTTGCGGTAAACTTACCTTAATACACATAATCACAATTTGTTAATTGAAGTCTACCAAGAGGACGCCGATTTTATGTTGATTGAGTAATATACTAGAAGATGGTTATTAGTTTTAATTACTCGAAATATATACATATGTCCGATCATTCAAATCATACAAATGTAGATGTACATTGCATTTCCACATTTTTTAAAAAAAGTCACGTTACGTACTTATTAGCTAAAACCGGTTTATATGATATAAGAACACACTTATATATACTTACTGTTTAACAGGACGGTATTGTTATCATATTTAAATATATATATATCCGTCCCAAGAACTAGAACTAACCCGTGGCAGAAAATTCCCCTTGCTTAACCAAGATCACTCCCTTTACAACGATTCCTAATGAGCGTTTGTTAACCACGAGAAAAAGCGCCTGGATGACGCAGATCGAGTCATGAAAACTCAATGCGGAAGTGTTTGATGTCAATGTGTTTTGTAATTAAATTTCAAAGCGATCTTTGAACCAATGGTGCAAATTTGTATAGCGCCCATGATATTACATACTGCCGAAGTTTCGTATTTCAAAACAAGCTCTTTATATCAATTATGTTTAAGATTTGAATTTTAAATACATTTGTATAGAAAATGTTTACTGTATTGCAAAATGTGTTTTCAAAACTTTACAAAAACATTTTTGCGATCGATTAGATAAGATAGTATTACTGTAGGTTTACACGTATATTGAATTTTTGCACTAAATGAATATCCCATTGAAAACAATGGGTTCGCTCAAATCATCTGCTAGTGTCGTGGACATCATTGTAAACAGTAACATATATTGACGGAAATAGGAAGAAACCCAAATACTATCAAAGTTCAAATTATAGGTACATTTCGTATTTCAATCAACCAATACCTCGATGGCTTAGAACCAGAAGGTCGTTACTACCCCTTACGACCTTATAAGACTCATACATATTTGAAATTTGCTTCACAAGGCGCTTCTTATGAGCATATTTTCATGAAAATCTGAAATTTTCATGTTGACAAAATGAAGTTTTAACAACCTGTTTTCCCATAGGTAAAGAGTAAATTACAGACAGTTTTTTTTTGTTTTCTCAATATATCGATTTGGTAGTTACGACCTTCTTGTTCTAAGCCAGCGACATATTTCAAGTTTATTCAATGTACATATCGCTTGCTTCGAATGAAATGGTCGTATCTACAAATCAATATTTCGAGAAAACAAGAAAAACTGTCGGACAATTACTCTTCACTAATGGTCAAACAAGCCTTTTCAACTTCAGTTTGGTCCACATGACAAATTCCGATTTTCAAGAAAAAAGGTTCATAGGAAGCGCCTTGTGGTGTTGATATCAAATAAGTGGAACTTACGACCTTCTCATTATAAGCCAGCGATATGAGACATCTTTCAATCAATTCAGATTGTGTCCACCAAAAGGCCAAGAACGCCCGGCTGAGGCAACCATAATCGTAGACCACATGTAAATACAGCTTTATTCTACACTTAAAGAGGTGTTCCCTATAAGTTTGAAACTCCACAAATTTTCAACAAAAAGCTCCCAGTAATTACCGAGAAAAGAATGAAAACATATTTCCGTAACGAGCCGAGTTGTTTCCCTTTGGCCACATAATAATAAATCGCTGGAAGCGATAAATTATTATTTTATTATTGTTGATTTAAATATATTTTTGACATTATAGAGACATATTTGTGCAAACTTTCTTCTGACAAATTATGATAATTGATAGTGCTTTGTACATTAAGCTCATTTAATGTGATAGTAGAGAAAAATATGCTAGTTATAGGGAATGCCTCTTTAAATGAACCTAATTTCAAAGTCGATTTTCACAAAATCCCTTTTTGTTGATTTGAAACATTTTGGTAATGACATGTTTAAATGAAATGTATATATAATAATGCATAAGTTGTCAAAGTATGCATGTCATTATAATAAAAAGGTGCCAAAAAATGCCGTCCCAGTACAGCAGCACAATACACACACCGTACAACCCGATACATAGAAATCAGATGGCACTACGAAGACAGCTGTCTGTGTTTATGAGCTCAAAACGCGCGAAGTAAGTATTGCTTGTTTTTAAACTCTTTTTGCAGGTTCCGAACAAAACAAAGTGGTCATATTCATGCGCAGTTAAAAGAGGTACCAGTACAAATAATTCTGAACAAAACTGTGTATTATTTAGGGAGAAATCACGGAAAATATGTGCGATTTTTGACAAAAAATGCGATGTGTGACCCCCATAAAGGTATTTTTAAACAAATCCTAACAGACAGCTGTCTTCGTAGTACCATCTGATTTTCATGTATCGGGTTGTACGGCGTGATACAGTTCTATAGATAATAAACGTATTATGACAAACACAAATCTGTATGACTGATTGCCGAGACAAAAGAGGTGGATATTATTGCATTACCAACACCTATTAACTATTCTAGAGCCCTGAGATCTAATTAAGCTATTGCGTGACATTGTTGAAGACAAACAACATGGATGTGCGATAAATATTGAACAGCATTGAAACCAAGGTCATGTACAGTGAAACCTATAAAAAACACAGGTAACTGTATTGTTGAAAACGAAAAAAAAATAAATAGAGGATATTTGTTGATTTTGGTTTAAGATCGAATTTTATTTGACCGAGTGATCAAAGAAATCATTATTTTCACGAGTGGCGTAGACACGAGTGAAAATATAATTTTCTGTGATCACAAGTGAAATAAAATAAGATCTTTCACCAAAAATCAACAATTTTTTTGTTTATTATTTGCTTCATTTTTTCGTAAAACGGTACAGTAATTGGCTAAATTGGAAAAATTTCGTTGAAATTAGAACGTCACGACGTAACAAATATGACGTCACAATGACGTAACGCATATTTCGAAGCCCGGCGCTGTTGACGTTGCGTTTCTTTTTCTGCACGATATTGGAACCAGCTCCAAAACAGTGAAAATAACAAAATGATAATTTCACTGTTACTTGTCATTGTTATTTTCACTGAAAATCACCATAATCCATTGAAAGCTAATAATGAAAAATCATATTTTTCTTTTTCCAATTTTATTTTCATAACTGTATTGTTGAAAAAAAAGAAGAGAAAATTTATATTTTTTTATTTTCAAAAAATGTTTTTTTTTTCGAATCACTATTTAAAGTCTACTTTAGAAGATGCGCGGCGGTCGGTCCCTGAACTAACATATCTTCACGTAAGTAGTGTGATAGAAAATGAGACAAAATATCTTAACAATACGCAGAACTTTGCGCAAATATTATCGACGTACGCAATGTTTACATTTGGTGTTTTGATTGGCCCTTGGAATCCATTCGTGACAATCGTTGCCCATATGTGGCATTCGGTATCCGTCAAAGGACATTCGGTATCCGTCTTGGATATTCGGTATCCGTCTGTGACATTCGGTATCCGTCTTAGACATTCAGTATCCGTCTAGGACATTCGGTATCTGTCAAAGGACATTAGGTGCTCTACCGCTAGTTTAGGAGTCCATAACGTCTCATCCCATATCCATGTGTAATATTCAATGTCAATATATGTGGCATTCGGTGTCTTTAAATTCATTTGGCTTTCGTCTGTGACATTCAGTGTCCACAATTTAACATTGGATGCTCATTTAGGACATTTGGTGTCATTTGATTTATTCAGCTTTCTTCGGTGAAACTCGATTGTCTATTATGTGACAGACATTTAGTGTTTCATCAGTGACTTCCGAAAAGCCTTACGTCATTCGGTCTTCTATTTAGACATTTAGATCATTTGTATTCATTTAATTCTCTCACGAGACGTTATCAGCTGTTGGCAGTAGGAGATGGGATACATAATGGGAAAGATAAAATCGAACATGATATGCATTCATTATAAAACAGGCACGAATATTGTCATAAACTTCCGTCAAGACAGACTATTGTGAGATTTATGTTTTTGGAAAAATTTACTTAACAAGTTAATGCCGTATTATACATAGGATAAAGATAACGAGCCATTGCGAGATTTATTTGGGAAGTATATATACATTGACATGAGCCTGACCTTTTGATTACCATAATTTAACAGTCGATTTATTGTCTTCGTTTATAACACTGATTGTATGTTTTCGTAATCGGGGAGTATCACGATGACGCTCGAGATGTAATATAAACACAAATCTTAATTGCCGATATTGCACGATTTGCTTGCGGAAATTGATATATTCAAAGCAAGAACCTTGTAATACATTATATTCTTGCATAAAGATCAGACTCACGTCAAAATAGCCAAGCTTTATTCATGAATGTAATATGCGGAAGTTACTATCATTTGCAAGACAATCTTAAAGTCCCATAAAGTCTCAGAAATAGCAATATTTTACTAACAAATAAGACCGCGAAACATTGGCAGGTTATAGAGCTCCCCAAATGTCATAGAATCAGCATATATTTGATCTATGTTGACTTTTATCCTAAGAATGATAATCTCCGCAAATCGTCAATTTGTAAACAAAGGAGTATTTTGTCCACCACACAAAATACTCCTTTGTTTACAATCTGAAATCGACGGGTCGTTCCGAAGACAGTACGTAAAGTTCCGTAATATATCGAGGACACATATATTGATGACCAATTTATGCGAGTACATGTATATGCATTTAAATAAAAGTCAAATACCGACCGGTATCCTCCGGTACTGGTAATTGCACTATATTGTAAAAGGGTAATCGAGTGTAATATATCACGGGTGAATTAAAAGGTAGATTGTTTTCATTAGGTTATAATATAACATATTGAGAAGTAAAGTGTCTATTTAATAATGTTTTAGACCTTACGTCAACTAGACCCCGGTACTATGCGGAAGGGATGCTGATTACAACATGCTCGTTTCGGGAACCCTTCAAGTTCATTGAATGAAAAGCATGGATACTGGCGAGAATAAGTAACATGGGGCGCGCTGAGGGTGTCAGAATGACAAAAATCCAGACATGTATGCTAAAACGTCATTTTGAAAAATGCGATATTTATTATAACATGGGGTTTAGCTCGGATTAGTGCGAGGAACTTATAGTCCCGTATGTCGTAACGTTTTATCTTAAATATTTTTTTCAAGCTCAAGACTTATATATTTGGATAGAAGAGAGTCTGGGGATTTCATAAAACCATTTCTTGATTGTTGGCAACTTCGCGTTTTTTTAATATTTACTGTTGTTTCTGGTGTTTTTGTCAAAAATCGCGACCCAACGTTATTGATAAATCCTCATTTTTGGAATGGATAATCATTAGAAATCAAACATACACCTATGTACTTTTATAGTCAGTTACTTAAACTGCACGAAAAAGTTAAAGAGGTATCTGTGATTTTTTTCTATTATTCAATACAGGCCTGTATTTTACGTTACCAGCCATTTTCTACGCATTTGACCATCAATCAGTTAGTGCTAACAAAACATGCATTATGAATTCCGATCAATTTTCATATATTTTGATAAATTATTATATTTTAAACATATAAAACGTTTTTCGGGTGGATATATTCATGTAAATGGTATTGATAGGGTACTTTAATACTGCATACATAATGCTAAAATTGGTTATAAACGGACAAAACACACACATCAACTATACATGTATACTGTCTGAAAAGATTTGCAAGACACCTGTACTCTTTTATTTAGTTGCTATTTGTTTTGTGTAAAAACTTTTGTCTTTTGCAGTAAAATTCATTCCGTATGTCTTCATTATGTTGTAATTTACGTTACACAAGCGTATCTATAGATGACAACTGTATTGTGTTGCATGATCATTTGATTGTACACACTTTTATTTAAAAAGAGATATGTGTGTGATATTTCAACAAACTACAATCGAGATGAACTCACTTTTCTTAATTTAATTCTTGTAGATTGTCTCAGAGCCGCCACCCATAATAAGAGAATGTCACACATTCTCAAAATTTGAGTCAATATGGAAGAATAGAAAGAAGTTGACATTTGAATTCTTTATAAACGTCCATAGTTTCGTAGGGCATGAAAGTCGATCCCCTATGTGAACATGTTTCAATTATTGGCACATCATAAATCCTACGCATTTTCTATGCCGTTTTTAATCACTGTTTTCATCTGAGTAATTTACGTTACAATAGTATATGTACTATATTTATTAATTAACATAAAGGACATAAGGAAGAAGTTCAATACTTCTTTTATTAAAAATACTACAAATCTTCTTACACCGACTCTGTAAAACATTAAATTGCCAATATACTTATGAAACTAATATGTATATCATTAAATGCACTTTTGTTAACACTCTATTTTACATACATATATCTTAACATCATATTTGAATTAGTTGTGCAAAAGCGTGCGGATATTCAATGTTTTATTCACCAATCAAGTCAACACAAATGGCACTACTTGATGATATGGCAGATTTTTAAAACAAAACCAGCTAAATTTAAAATGCCGGTACATGATTTTACCGAAGTTTTCGTCACGTATTATACAAAATAAAGTTATCTATCGATAATGGATACAATGAAACATGTTGTGCTTAAGCGACAATTCCGGCCTCATAATAAAATTAAAATAAATGGTAAAAGTGTGCCAAAAATCAAATTAATGCA